>CAUYON010135146.1:0-14657 GCA_963573935.1 Arctocebus calabarensis | reverse complement strand
CTCCAATAGGGTTGATGTGCATTCCTCGACCTTGTCTCTTGACTCAGCTCCAAACCGTTGGCTTTCTTGCTAAATTTCTGTCCTTTAACTCTCCTTCTGGACAGGAGCGTCTGCAGAAAGCTGGCTACAGACCGCCATCTTGGCTTCCAGTTAGAATATCTTGATGGGAGTCTGAGCTTTGAAAACCTTACCCCTCATGTTGAAAGCTCTCGTCTGACTGAGCTGATGCTATTCCTTCCTGTTTTTCCTGGAGCCACTTCCTTCCAAAGCTGACACTTCCTTCCTAGTTGCTATTTCCTTAACTAACTAGTTTGTCCCCATTGATCAAACTTTGGGGTAGAATAATTTTTCTCCTTGTCATTTTCTCCAGCTCCTGGGAGATGAAGCGGTTGTAAGCCACATGAATTATTCATTGCATATGTTGTTCTTAGCTGACCTTAACCCGATTTTACCACATAATAAAACGCTCTGAGTCCTGCATTCTGCTGGGTCTTCTGAGTTTTGTTTGTTTGTTCATTGCAAACCCAACTGAACTTTAAGTCTGGAAATAGTTTCCAAGTTTCTGGAAATGGTCAGTAAGTGGCTCCCCCATCTTCTGTTGTTGCTCTACATCAATTTTGAAAAGAAATTTAACCTCAAAACCCTCTTTGATTCCTCCCTTTCACTTGCTCCCCCATATTTAATTAATGACTGTTCTCTCTTCAAAATAGCTTTTAGGTCCTACTTTCATAACCACTTTTACCACAATAAATAAAACAAGTTCAGGCATCAGAGCTTTTTAACCTACAGTGTGGCATTAACTTCTGAACCAGACCCAGAGTCATGCAGGTTTTTTCCTGGGCGTCCATCCCACCCTGAATGGTTCTTCCACACCAGACACACGGATCCCACTCCCCTTCCTGGTGACTGGCTTAAGAATGGACAATTATGTGCACAGAAGTGTGAGGAGATATCTGCTATGGGCCTTTGGGAATGATATCCTTGCTCCTAAAAAAATAGAAGAGTTAATTCCTTTGCCTCCTCTGGCTGTGTGGCATCTGGAGTGACAGCAGGATCTCTGATGACCTGGCCTTTCCTCCTCTGCTGCTCCTGGGGCCCGTCCTTCTCATGTGTTTCTTGTTATGTGCAATTTCAATTGTTGATATTTAACATTGCAAATTAGGTCAACAGATATGCCAGCCTCTTTGCCTATAAAGCTTCCACCCTCCATCTTACTCATGCCAGATTAACCACTCAAAACATGGAAACACTTTTACGACTTCATACTTGTCTTCTAGTTACCTGGAGGGAAAGAATTAGCAGCGGGAGCTCAAGACTGTAAGAATCTGTACAATTCTGCAACTTTGTTACATGCTTGTTGTTATTAAAATATTATTCCATGTCTGTTCATCTTCATCTATTCAACAAATACTTATTGAGTGCCCATTGTCAGGTGTTATGCTATAGCTGGAGGTGCCAGAGAGGAAATATGAGTAGGAAACAGTTTCTTCCATCAAAGTATTTCTATAGGCTTGTAGAGGAACACAGCAGGCACAAAGGATGCCGCTCGGTAGATCCTCCCCCATCCCTTTCTTGTTAACAGAACTCCAATTTTGTTCCATTAATAATGTGTCTGGCCAAAGGGGATGATTTATAATTTGTCCAGGATGATCATGTGTGTGAAGTTTAAGGGAAAGTACCCTAGGGATTTGGGGAAGAATTTTCCTTCTGATAAAAGGCATGAGCCAACCACCTCTTTCCTTACTTCTTGGGGTCCTGTTGTATGAGATGTTTGAAGCTATAGCAGTGTTTACTGAATTTGAAGGAAAGGCCTGTCATAGAGATGTTCACCAGTGCCATACCATTACTGAAATGCTGATCCAACTTTGCAACGGCTCATGTCCAGACTTGATTTTCTATAAAGTAATCAAGGACCTTTATTGTTAAAGCCATTACTGGGATTTCTCACCAAAATAAGGGAGAAATTCATGCAAATAAGTATTTGAAATGCAGTATAATAAATGTGATGATAGAGTCAAGCATAGGAAGAAAATAGGTTTAGAGGTACACAAAGATAAATAATACTCTGTTCCTGACCCTGAGGAGGATGCAGACCCAATTAGCACATATGTATAGTGCATATAATAAGGGCAATACTAGAAATATACACAGAGTAATATAGGCGTACTAAGGAGGAAAACTTCATCCAGTTATCTGTAATGTTCGCTCATGATGGCCGTGAGCTAAAGTGCTTTTGTAGAAGCATCACAGATGTCATGTAGCCACGTAGTGTTCCTCTTAGTGCAATGCATCAGTAGGCGTGTGCTCTCAGTTTGTCTAATTACTGATAAGGTTAAATGGGATTAGGAGGTTCAGGAGGTATTTGCCGGTTTCTCCTCTTTAAATTTACCTTTTCCCTTTGTTATTAGTAAGTATTTTGTGAGAATATTTTTGAGACTTTGTAGATGTATTGTTTCTTATCACACTTTTGCCCACTAGTTTGAGCATCTATTGATAATGCTTGCTGAATCAGATAATGCAAGGATGTTTGAAAAGTGATTTCTTAAACCCTTCTATATTTATTTTATGGCATTCTACAAAGGGAGAAGGTTTCCTCCTCCCTCATTCATTCATCCACTTATTCATGTCAATATGAACTTAGGAATTTCTATTTTATTCAATAGGCAATCTATAAACATTAACTGATTTGGATGCTCAATTTATCCCAGATTTGGCATTGGGAGCTCCTTCATATTTCTTCCTGTGGCCTTATTTTTTGAGAATTTTCTTAATTATTGCATAAGAAGAATATTCAAGGTTCATCTTGAACTTACCCTGTCCTAGCCATGAACTCAGTCATTTCTCCAAGTGACTCAGCCTTCTTTTAGTGGAGAACGTTCTCTCTCTTTCTATTCTTCCCAATGTAATCTCATTTAAATAAATCTTTTTTTTTAAAGGTCTCATCTAAATCTCTCATTTTATCATGAACATTGCCATATATATTGCTCAGAATCACTTACTTGGCATGTATATATTAACTTGCACTGTAGATATTTTGCATATGTGCTCAAATCTAATGTGTTTCAGATTGTTCTTGCTGCCTGTCATCTTTGACAGTGCAGTTCCTATGGCAGTTCTGGGAAAGTAGATGGTGATGAATGAATGCTTGCAGAATGAAGGAGCAGGTGGCTGTCGATCACATGAGTGTGGGGTTCTTAGGAAGTCCTCCACTGCCACCCAAACTCTCCACTAAGGTAAATCAAGGCCAAAGTACTACTCGTAAGGATTTACTCTTTTTGCTTCCTCTGATTTATCCTCTTATTAGCATTCTTAATTCTTGTTAACTCCATTAATCTCATTCACCCTAGAAAGCTAACAAGATTTCCTTCTTGGGTGGCCAGGAGCAGGTGCCGGCCCCATATACCAGAGGTGGTGGGTTCAAACCTGGTCCCAGACAAAAACTGCAAAAAATGAAAAAATAAAAAAAAATTTCACTCTTGATTCTTTGGAAGTAATAATAGAACTAAGTACCCTGCAATGGAGGATGTCAAAGGCTTCAAACTTTGAGCTTGGTCCTGAAAATCTGTTCAGAATTGCCAAGCAGAGGCCAGATTTTGCAGGGTTACTATCTTTCTAGCCATTCTTTGAGAAATGACAGTTTTCTTCCATGATAGGATGAAGAAATAAATATTATCAGCTCTACCAGTTGATGTCTGTGGACTGGCAAGCAACAGTTAGTACAGAAAGAGCCAGTCTGACTTACTCTTTCTGCCACCACTTAATCATTCGTCATCAAAGAGTTCTCCCTCGACGTGTTTAGGGACAGCCCAACTAAAAGATGTTTTAAGCACAAACTAGTATTGGCCTTAGGAATAAAAGAATCAATTCAAACACAATTATCGGTTTCCCAACCTCTTTGGAAACTCCTCTCGTGTTTAAGTGTAAACTACATATGACCTATCTTGACTTCTATAGGTTTTATCAGAAATCTCACCTTCAAAGGCCGATTCCCTACTGAGATATTATAAACCCAGACCCTAAACCTGAAGCCACCATTCCTGGAATACCTTTTAGTGTATTTGAAACCCAAAAGGCAATACCAATTGTTTGAGGACAAGCATTTCCTTCCTGAAATTGTTGTTTTGTTTACCAATTTTCAATCCATCATTTTTGCATTCAGACACATGTCTGATGAGTAACTTTAGGTTCCTCTCTCCATTTTGGAGGCCAAAGGCATGGCTTGCTCCTCACTTCCCTTCCCTTCCCTGCATCTGTGTAGCTGCCCTGATTGTACATCCCTGCAGGCCCCACAGATCTCTGTAGCAATCACGATAACAGCCACCACCAGGTATTCACCCTGCTACACACAGTCACTGTGTGATGGTGAGCTGGGGGTCTGGATTCAAGCAGGATCTATTTTACAGAGAAATATAATTATTGGCTGAGGCCAAAAAGGAATAGAAACTAGAAATACTTATCTAACAATTCAGCACAGCATTTGCTGCCTGTGGTAGAATAACCTCACCGGCCCAAACTCTCATTGCGTCTCATGAGGTTCTTACGTTCACTGTGCACAGCCCACAGGGCTTTGTTATTCAGTTAGGCCCATCAGTCTCAGCCTGTACCCCTTAGAAAAGCAACTCAGCTGCATCACAAATGATTTTCAATCCAGCCTCACATCTTACCAAATTTTCCAGCTGGATGGACAGCAAGCCCCATGAGGTTAAACGATGTAACCCTGGGATGTAGCATGAGTCAGTCCTCAGCTATGTTGCAAAATGTGGGCCCACTCTGGCTTCTAGAACTTCTCTCTACCCAGCAGACCACATGGTCCCTCTTCTGCAATAGGATCAGCCTGTCTGCAGAGAATTGGAATTAAGCTATTAGCAAGTGGTTTCTGACTCTCGCAGAGGCACCAGCAACAATAGCCACTTCTACATAACATTTTAGGAGAGCTGTTTGTTTTGGCAATACTTCACTATATTACACATTCCTGCCACTTAATTGTCCTTGCTAAGATAAACAAAGACCTTCTAAAGCAGAGCCGGGAGCTGTATAACTCAGCCAACCAAACGTCTGCTGAATGGAGGAAGAAAAAGAAGTTGACTCTATGGCCAGCTGTTCTTTGAGATGACACCATATTGTCCACATAGCCAGCCATTTCCTGGACTGTCCCTCCCTTACTGCCTTCACATCTGCAAGAAAGCTTAAAATATATATTCTAATTCTAGATCTCATCATTATCAAACTGTTTCTTCTGATCTTCAAAGTTGATTGGCAAGTTCAGAGCCCACATGAGGTACAGCATCCAAAGTTCTGTAGTTGCTCTTTATAACAGATCACATCATTAGCATGATGCTGATGAAGATGATGAGCAAACACTTTCAAATACCTTAGTAGACATTCATCAAGGAGCCTCATGAGCTAGCAGTGGTGCAGAATATGGGCCCAAACATGGGCCTCTCTCTTGAAGATGGCAAAAGAAGGAGAGAAAGAGAAATAGAGCTGTTGATACAATTTTCCCATCGACTTTTATTGCACTGTCTGACCAAATACAAGCAAGAAGGGAGAGACCATTCCTACTCACAGTCAGTTATTCTAGTAGAACGATGAGGTTGTGCCAGTTTTTAGAGAAAGCTAAGACCTTTTAAATGGAGGCAGAACAGTTATCCAGTGGCTTTCCTGGGTCTTTGGGAATATTGCAAATTAAGTCAATTTCTGAAGGTCACATTCAGGGTTTGGGTGAGGGTAAGAACAGTATCCACTTTGGCTATACTTTACACTTCTGCAAACATGTGAGTGATGATTATGTCCCAAGTGTTCCATTAAGGAACTCACCAATTGCGGGGAGGACACTTTCGGAATGGGTGCATGTGAGAAGGAAACAGAAACTAATTCCTCATCTCCAGCCCTCAGGGGCTGATCTACTGAAGAAAGATGTAAGAAGAGAAAGCAAGAAAACTGGTTATATTAAATTTACCATTTATCCTTGGATTATTAGCGAGCACCTATAAAGTAGAGGCTGAGTGTCCCTCATCCAAAATGGTTGGAACCAGAAGTGCTGTAGATTAGGGATTTTTTTCAGCTTTCAGAATATTTGCCTATATGTAATGAGTACCTTGGAGGTGAGACTCAAGTCTAAACACGAAATTCATTTATGTTTTATACACACTTTATACATATAGCATGAAGGTAATTTTATATATTTTTGATCATTTTGTACATGATACAAATTTTGTGTGAAGTACTTATGTATGGAATTTTCCACTTGTAGCATCATTTTTGGCACTCAAAATATTTCAGATTTGGGAACATTTCAGATTTCAGATTTTTGGATTAGGCACGCTTACCCTGCACTGCCAAGCACATGGTCTAGAAGAAAAGACATTTTATGAGCTTTATGAATTAATGAAGTAAAAAAGGGTCTCTCTCTCTCTCTCTCTTTTTTTTAAATAGTCTCTCTGTTGTGCAAACTAGAGTGCTGGTCATCAGCCTCGCTCACAGCAACGTCAGACTCCTGAGTTGAAGTGATCCTCCTGTCTCAGCTTCCCAAGAACCTGGGATTACAGGTGCCCACCATCACACCTGATGAAGTTTTCTATTTTAAGAGATGGGGTCTTGTTTTGCTCAGGCTGGTCTTGAACTCCTGACCTCAAGGGATCCTCTTACCTTGGTGTCCCAGAGTGCTGGGATTATGAGCATGAGCCAGCATGCCCAGCCAAAAAAGGGTATGTTGAGATGCAAAGGGCCTGAGAGTGAACTAACCTCATGCTTTTCCCTCCACCTGGAACACCACTTGCTACCTGGCTCACCCTCACTTTCTGTGCCAGTCTCAGCTTAAATGTCCCCTCTGGAAGAAGGCACCCTTGGTCCTCTCCAGTTCTTTCTCCTCCGGTGTGAACCCATTACCTTCCTCATCTCATGACACATACTTCATTGTAATTTGTTTGAAACTATCCTGCCCAGCACTGTCCAACACTGACCCAAGCTCTTGCATACTAAGGAAACTGTCTATTTTACATGTTTATCCCCAGAGCCTGGCACATAGTAGGCTTAAAACCAATATTTTTTAAATGAAAGTCCAAAATTTTCTCTCTCTTTCATGAAAAGAAGGAAACAGATTTAACAGCACAGCTGAGAGAGAGGAAATGCATTAGTTTCCCGTAGCTGCTATAACAAATTGCCACAAACTGGGTGGCTTAACCATCAAATATTTGTTTTCTCACAGTTCTGGAAGGCAAGAGTCCAAATCAGTATCACTTGGTAGAATCAATACTGACACTTGGGTCGTGTGAGCCAGGTTTTCCTTCCTCTGGCTGCTCTAGGGGAGAATCTCCCTTGCCTTTTCCTGTTTCTGGCGCGGTGGACATTCCAAGGCTTGCGGCCAAATCGCTCCACACTTCAAGGCCAGGACGTCCAAGTCTCTCTCCGCTCCATCCCCTCGTTGTTAACCCTCCTTGTTTTTGTCAGATCTCCCTCTGCCTCTCTCCTAAGGATACACATGATTTTATTTAGGGCTTACCCAGATGATCCAGGATAATCTTTTCAGCTGAAGATCTGAACTTAATCAACATGTTTGAAGACTTTGCCTTATAAAATACAAACCACATTCACAAGTTCTAGGGATTAGGACCACAAAATATTTTATTGGCCCCTTTTTCATTCTACTCCAGGAGGCTTAGAAAAAATTTTACATTATGATAAAGGAGTTAGCAAGAAGTAGTAATTTGATGAAGAATCATACAATCATGTACCAAATAATGATATTTTAATCAACAGTTACATATACAATTAGATGGTGGTCCCATAAGATAATGGAGCTGAAAAATTGCTGCTACCTAGTGACACTGTAGTTGTCATAATATTGTTGTGAAATTATTTTGCTTCTCAATAGATTGAATATAGCCCAAGTGTACAGGGCTTATAAAGTCTACAGTAGTGTACAGTAATGTCCTAGGCCTCACTCACTGCTCACTCACTGCTCACTCACTGATTCACCCAGAGCAACTTCTAGGCCTGAAAACTCCATTGGTGGTAAGGGCCCTATGCAGGGGTACCATTAAAAAAATCTTGTATGTTGTATTTTTGCTGTTCCTTTTTTAAGTTTTCAGATGTTTAGACATACAAATACTTACCATTGTGCTACAATTGCCAACAGACATCAGTACAGTGACGTGTGGTTCATGTTTATAGCCAAGGAACCATAGGCTACACCATACAGCCCAGGGGTATAGCAGGCTGCACCATGCAGGTTTGTGTGCCCTCTGTGATGTTTGCACAATGACAGAATTGCCTAACAGTGTATTTCTCAGAATGTATCCCTGTTGGGAAGATGATGCATGTTTGTATAAACAACAATGCTCAAAACTTGAAAATGAAGATGCATTAAAAGGAAAATGAAGTTATAAAGAGGATCTAAAATATTTCACTTGGCAGTCTAAGGAGGAAGATTTTATAACCCAGTAATTAAAGGCTCAGACATTGCCTGGTTAGAAATAGGTTCCACCATTTACTAGCTGTGTAACTTGAGACAAAATAGTGATAATAATAGTGATACTCACTTCAAATGATTAAAAGATTAAGTATATTTGAAGCACTTAGAAGTGTTTTTGCTAATACAATTTTAAGGAAGCTAGAGATCTACACTAGAAGAAGTAGAAATGAACAGAAAGAAGAAATGTCTGGAAGGTATATATCAATAAGAAAAGAGTTCTTTAAAGTGATTGGGAAAGAAGGAGTAAAAAAAATAGTGTTGCATAAGAGGTATAAGATGAAAGATATTTTAAAAAGCAAATTAAAAACATTTGCAACCACAAATTTGAGGGGGAAATAGGGTAAATATGTTGCATTATCGGAAGAAAGACCAAGACTGTAATTGAGGACATTAGGAAAATTGCAGAAAGCAGAAAAGAATGTTCCAAGTGTAGCAACTATTTTTTCCTTCATGTATTTATGTGGTTGCTAGTGTTTGTTTTTTTTTTCAGATTTTCTATATCTTTGCTGATGTTTCTGTCTAGTTATTCTACTAATTGCTGAGAGAAGACTGATAAAATTGCTAAAATTAGAGAATTAGAATTATCTATTTCTCCCTTTAATTATATTTCTTGTCTTGTTTTGTTAATTTCAGGTTAATATAAGGGTACATATGATTAGGTTACACTGTTTACATTTGTTAGGTAAGGTCTGAGTTGTGGTTGAGTCCTTCAGGGAAGAAGGGTGCCTTGCACCCCTATTGTACCCAGTAGGTGGGAGCTTTTACCACATGTATTTTGAAACTCATTTATTAGTGGCATACACGTTTATGATTTATGTCTTCTTCAGGAAATGACCCTTTTATTATAATAAAATGTCCCTCTTTATCTTTGATAATAAGTTTTGTCTTATGTATTACCTTCCTAAGACTGCCATTAAAAAGTACATAAACTGGATTGTTTAAACCTATAGGGCAGGAGTCCTCAAACTTTTTAAACAAGGGGCCAATTCACTGTCCCTCAGACCGTTGGAGGGCGAGACTATAGTTAAAAAAAAAAAAAAACTATGAACAAATTCCTAGGCACACTGCACGTATCTTATTTTGAAGTAAAAAACGAAACAGGAACAAATATAATTCATGCCGAAGCATGTGGCCGGTGGGCCGTAGTTTGAGGACCCCTGCTTTAGGGATTAAATTCTCTTTCAGTTGTGTAGGATAGAAATGGAAAATTAAGGTATCAGCAGGGCCTCCCAGGTGTCTAGGGAAAAATTCTTTACGTCTTCTAGCTTCTGGTTGTTACCTGTTGTTCTTAGTATTCTTGGCTTGTTGACACATCAATCCAATCTCTGCCCCCATCATTATAAAACTTTCTTCTTGTGCCTCAGTGTCCAAATTTCCCTCTTCTTACCAGAACACAAGTCATTGGATTAGAGCCCACCCTAATCCACCATGACCTCATCTTAACTTGATTACATCAGCAAGGTTCCTATTTCTAAATAAGGTCACATTTGTGGGTACAGGGAGTAAAGACTTCAACATATCTTTTTTGGGAGCCTAACCACAACATCTTACAGTTCATTTTGTCTGATATTGATGTAGTGCTATTACCTTTTTATGCTTTCTACTCAAATAGTATACTTTTTCATTCATTTACTTTGAGTCTATCTGTATCTTAAGATTTAAAGTGTATCTCTTGTAGACAGAAGTTTTTAAATCCATTGTGACAATCTCTGAATTTTGATTGTTTACTCTATTAATATTTAATTTAATTATTGATATGTTGGGTAAGTCTACCACTTTATTATTTGTCTTTTACTTGTCTTCTCTATTTTTTTGTACTTTAAGAATTATATATCTGTTTATTTTTTATTGAGAAATAATTATGTATATTTTGGGGAATGCTTTTAGCCTGTGTTCTTTATTTATTGCCTTAAAAAAGTATTTGAATATTTAAAATTATATTTAACTTTTCTTATTGGCTTTTAGCTATACTACCTCACATTTTTTTTTCGTGGTTGACTAGTGATATACAGTACTATGTATATACTCTTAAATTTTCACAGTTAACATGGTAACTAACATTTTAATACTGTGTAAAAAATATAAAAATCTTGCAAGTATATAGAGCCATGTCTACTTCTGCTCCCCTTTCTGTGTTATAGCTGTTATACTGGGTGGACGTAAAGTTTCTGTGCAATTTACTATGTTAAACTATTTTAAATACACATGAACTTTATGTCTACTCTGTGTATACTATGTATACCTATATTGTAAATCTCACAAGGCAGTGTCATACTTTTTACTTTAAACAGATTTATGTTAAAAATTAAGCAAAAAAAGAATAATCTTTTGCATTTCCCTAGATATTTTTACTATTTCTGATGCACTTCATTCTTTTCTGAGGATCCAAATTTCTATCTGGATTCTTTCCCCTTTAGCTCAAAGAACTCCTGTTAGCATTTCTTATAACACATATCTACTGGCAACAAATTCCCTTAGTTATTTTTTATCTGAAATTGTTTTTATTTTGTCTTCTTCTTTGAAGGACATTTTTGTTGGATTATGTATTCTGAGTTGCAAGTCTTTTTTTCCTTTCAGCTGTTTAAAGATGCTATTCTACTCTTTTCTGGTCTCCCTCATTTCTAATGTGAATTCTGTTTTTAATTGGCTTCTGTTCCCTCTGTATGTAATGGTTTATTTATTCTTTTATAGCATTCAGTGCTTGTTCTTTATCTTAAGCTCAATGGCTTAACTATGATGTATTTTAATGTTAGTATCTTCATGTTTATTCTAATTGACATTGACAAAACATCTTTAATCTGTAAATTTTTGTCTTTCAGCAAGTTTGGGAAATTTTTGGTTATTTTTACTTGAGAATATTTTCCTGCCCTGTTCTCTTTTAGCTGCTGTCTGTATGTTGAACCATTTGATATTATGACAGATATCCCTGCTATTTTATTAAAGTCTTTTTTCTTTCTGTTCATATTTTTAGATGATTTCATTGATTTATTTTCAAGTTCATTTATTTTTTTAAACCTCTCCATTTGGTTACTAAGTTTATCTAATAATTTTAAAATGTCAGATATTATAATTTCATGTTCTAGAATTTCTGTTTCTTATTATTTAAATATCATTGCTGAATTTTCTTATTTTTTATTCCTCAAGAATAAAAAGTTTGTTTTACTTTATAAAAGATACTTAAAAATAACTGCTTTAACATCCTTGTCTGTTAGTTTCAATACCTGGTTCGTCTCAGGGTCACATGTGGTTGACTTTCTTTTCTCTTGAGAATGTGGAATCATTTTCTTGATTCTTTATATGTCAAGTCATTCTGGATTATATCCTGTATATTATGAATGTGAGATCCTGATTTCTGCTATTTTTCTCTAATGTATCTTGTTCTCTTCGCTTTGTAATTTGGGGCTTGAAGTACAAACTGTTTCTTTGGGCAGTAGCTCTGGGATTGATTCAAATCATTAGCTTATCTGACCTGCTTTATTCTGTCCCAGATATGCATAGTTCAGAGGTCAGTCTAAGATACGGGTAGATGGAATTTAGGGATCTTTTCTTTGCCTCTTTTCTCTTCCTTGCCAGGATTTCCTCTATTCAGTTTCCCAGTTTTCTTTTTCTGATTCTTCTAACTGGAAATACTGGGCTGTCAATGCCAAATGGGCCACATTAATCCCAGACCAAAAGTTACAGAAATGAGGGACCTCATATCAGAATGCTCCTCTTCTTCAAATATTTTATTCCCTGTAAGAGTCTGCTTCTGTTCAGACTCCAGTGATGTCAGATAGTTGCTTCAGTATTGCATCCAGGTTTTATCATTGTTTCTGGAAGAAGGGTTGTAGAGGAATCCTCTGGAAGGGACTTACTCCATCACAACCAGAAGCCAGAATTGTATTTGATCTGCAGTGTTGTTTCTAAAGTTGAAAACAACTGGATGTCCTTTAAGGAGAGAGTGATAAAATAGATCATTGTTCATTGTTCTCTACGATACTATCTAGCAATTAAAAAAAAAAAAAAACTAATGTCACTGTAACTGCTAAAAGGGATAGATTGCCCAAGCACATTGTTAGATTCAAAAGCAGAGTTCAGAACTCTACCTATAGCCTGTACAGTGGATGCTGTGGGATAGCTCCCAGGTCTTTCAATAGGGACCAATGCATTCATTTCTCCAGCTCCCATATTGCTGCAATATGTCAGAGCACTGGCTACTGACATATTGCAGCAAAGTTCCTCTCTAGAAATTGCCCTCAGTGGAAGTCAGTCATATTTTCTAAAATAAGCCTCCTTCTCAGGGATAGTTCATCCTCAACAACTAGTTAATGTGAGCATACAATGGCCCAGCCACCTTACTTCAACCTGGGTCAACTCTGAAGGCCTGTGCCAGTTAGTGAGCTGCTACCTCAGCTCCATCTCCCTCCTCTGTTCTTTCTGAGCCAGGCCTCTGCAGACCTTTTGTCTGTGTTGTCAACTGGCTCCCCGTTGAACTCTGCCAATGTTGAGTTCAAGAGGGAGGCTGAGGGCTGGAGGAGAGGAGGGAACTTATTGCTTCTTGTTCGCTTTCTGTGAACACAACCCAGCAATGGATGCTTCTTTACCCAATAATTTCCATTTGTGGTTTTTCTAACACTCACATTACCAGCTCCTGGTCCTCCTCAAAGACACCAGCTCCATTGGCGCAGAGCTCCCTAGAAGTCCACATCCCTGGCCTTTGGAGCTTCTGAGCTCCCTGTGTGGGCTCTTCTCACAGGTCTGCATTTTAGCGAGGTGGAATCCCTCCTCCAAGGTTCTAAATTTTGAGAATTGCAACCTCATCTTGAGTTAGATGATATCTGAAACCCCAACCCCTGGGTCTCCTGCAGCCACTACTTCTGTGATACCTTAGTTTTCTCTGTTTGCCTTTCAGTAACCTGGTTATAGTCCTTTATATTAAATTCTCTGTTAAAATAAATGATGTGGTTTCTGTTTTCTGACAGGACTCTGGCTGATCTACCCCTCCACTCCTTTTTTTCTCTGAAGTATTTTAAAAGTACATTCAGATATTATGCTATTTCACCTGTAAATGCTTTTGACTACATTTCCAACTTCTATGAATTTCTTGAAAATTTACATAACTACATGGCACTAAGAAAATTAACAGTAACTCCCTAATGGTATTTAATAATTAGTTGATATACAAATTTCTTTGATCTTCCTAATGACCTCCAAGATCATCATAAATATTCCCAGATGTTCTTGGGCTGTAAGGAGGGAATGGTAACAAAGGTCATGGCTTGAAAGTGACTGTTCAAGGTGAGAATTCCCAAAGAACCATAAAGCAGCCTTGAATTTTCACTTGTAAAGGGCTGCACTGGGGGACAAAAGAGTCCTGGGAGAATCCTGAACCATAAGGGAATGTATGGGGGAGTAGGGGGCTCTGGGTATCACACAGCTGATTTGGATCCAAGACCCAAACATTCCCCACTATGGGCACTACCTGCTCATCGCTGCTCTGTCTGAAGAACATCAGCGAAGGAAACATTTTCAGTTTACATCTTTCTGCAGAAAAACCTGGAAAAGGATTTTTTTGTCCTTCCTGTCTGAGGGACAGGACAGATTCACACACAGAGAGTTGAATAGGATCCTTTGTTCTGTTTAGTTCATGACAAGAATGCTCATCCTGGTGGGACATGACCAGCTAGTGGCACCCTTCCTCCTGACCCCAATCTTCATCCCATTCCCAGGGGAACCTTTGCACTCCCAAATGGCAGTTTTCATGATGAAAGGTTCAGTGATTTATTTATCTGCCCAACATTATCCAAACATGAGAAACTTAATTAGACTTGTCTAAACACTGTCAGTCATCCATAGCCTTAGCAACCTCCTCATCCCATGTTCAGAACACAGCTAAAATTAATGACATAATAAAGTTGCCAAAACTCTGGTCTCTGGTAGAGACAAAAGGAAAATTAATGAAAAATGACTGTGCAGACCTGATGGTTGTGCTGCGTTTCAGGGGAGGAGGTGAGAGTTGACTCACAGAGTGGGAAGCATGATAGTGTTGATTCTCTTCTCTTTTTTTTTTTTTATAATTTTATTAAATCATAATTGTGTACATTAGTGCAATCATGGGGCACAATGTGCTGACTTCATATACAATCTGAAATATTTTGGTTGAACTGTTAAACATAGCCTTCATGGCATTTTCTTAATCACTATA
>CAUYON010135141.1:0-26070 GCA_963573935.1 Arctocebus calabarensis | reverse complement strand
CCGAGTAGCTGGGACTACAGGCGCCCGCCACAGCGCCCGGCTATTTTTTTGTTTTGCAGTTCGCCGAGGCCGGGCTTGAACCCGCCACCTTCGGTATATGGGGCCGGCGCCCTACTCGCTGAGCCACAGGAGCCGCCCTGTACCTTCTTAATATTTTGAAATTAAAAAAGGGAAAACAGAGGCATGCACCATATGCAGTGTGCATGTGGGTACATCAGAGATCCATAACGAGCTCAGATTTATCCCGCACTGGGCTAAAGGGGTGGGCAGGCCAGTCCCCTTAGCTGGAACTAAGGACGCAGATGTAATTTCTTGGGTCATGGGTCCAAGACTTGACATAGTCAAGTATTGTTTTCTTTTTTTTGCAGTTTTTGGCCGGGGCCAGCAGATGTAATTTCTTAAGTAAATTTGTCCCTACTACAAACCAATAACATTTGCAAATTGTTTATACAAAAAAAAAAAATAAATCAGAACAGCTTGGGTTATCACTTTAATAATCACAATCTCACTCATATTCTATTTTGTTCTTCTTGAAGAATAGAGAAAGAGCCGGTGTGTCCTATCGGTTTCTACTTTCTATCACATTTGTCTTGGCAAAAAAAGCAGTCAAAATGCTGAAGGGATAAAATCCACATCATCCGGCCAGGTGAGGTGGCTCACACCTATAATCCTGGCACTCTGGGAGGCCGAGGCGGGTGGATTGCTTGAGCTCAGGAGTTGGAGGCCAGCCTGGGCAAGACAGAGACCCCCATCTATACTAAAAAATAATAATAATAATAAAAACTAGCCCAGTGTAGTGGTACATGCCTGTAGTCCCAGCTACTCGGGAGGCTGAGGCAAGAGGACTGCTCTAGCCCAAGAATTTGAGGTTGCTGTTAGTGCTGACAGGGCAACTGATTGAGACACGTTCTCAAAAAAAAAAAAAAAAAAAAAAATCCACATTGTCAGCGCAACACCCAAGCCACGTATGACCTGGCCCCTGCCTGGTGCGCCTCTTCCCCCACAGCACCTGTGCCTGTGTGCCCCCATCCAGCCCCAGGCCCGGCTCCCGGCACGTGCTGTGTGCTCTCTGCACCCCATGCCATCCCCGTTCCTGCTTTGCCTAGGCCGGAAATGCTGCTCTCTTCCTTCTCTCCAGTGCAAATTCCCTTCTTCAACCCAAGACCTAAGCAGGTCACTCCTCCACTATGCGTCCCTGCTTTCCCGGCAATTACCCTTTGCCTTCCAGCACGGCCTGTGCTCTGTTCCCACAGTCATTTCCTCCAGGCTCGTGGGATTAGTTGTTCCCACGTCTGTTGCCTGCATCAGATTCTGAACTTCTTGAGCTCAGAGTCCATGTCTTGACTGTCTCTGTGGTGAGACAGAACAATAGATACTCATGGAATGAGGGAACAGCCGTCTTATCGGATACTTCCTACTACTGGGAGTCATTTAGCCCATCAACAAATAAGTATAATAAATCCCTGGCTGATATAATACATGATAGATCTGCTGTGACGGTATAAGCCTGAGTAATAAAACCACAGCAATAACCTGACAGTAACATCTACTAGGCACTCTGTCCCCGCAGAGCCTGTTCAGCAAACACACTGTCTTTTCCTCTGAAATCCTTCCCCAACTGATGCTCAGAGCCTCTGTCTGACCTGGGGCCATTCTCAATGCCAAGCTATTTTCTCCACCCTACAGACTCTCCAAATCTAGGGACGCAGATGCTCCAGACACCAGCCCCATGACTGCCGTTACCTCCATACCCAGCCTGCCTACCCCCACCCCCATCCCTGGGCCCCGACCCCCACCCCCTCCAATCACCAAAGTCGCCTTCCTCCCACCTCTCTCATGCCGAGACGGAACTGATGCAACAGATGGCAGCGAGCCGCTCTGCCACTTGCAGCTCACAGGCATGTGAGGCCAGGGCAGCGAGTCTCCTAGGAAACTCAGATGGTCACCTACTGAGGATAGGAGATGGAGCACCAGGCAAGGAGGAGGAAGACAGCAGAGAGACCTTTGAAAGAAGACAGGATGAGCAGGGAAAGCAGCAGGGAGGGACCCCTGGCTCCCACTCCTCAGACAGCACCTGCCCGCAGGCGCATTTCACCATATCTTCCCCTTTCCCCCAAATTCCCCAACCAAATGCACCTTCTAAGAAAGTCAGTCGCTCACACAATCCTCCCACCCCCTCTTCCGGGAGGTGTGGTAACTCCACCCAGCTCTCTGGGGCAGAGGACTTGGGGGGAGCACTCACCCGCCTGCTTCAGCACTTCTGCCCTCCCCACACCTGGGAGGGACCCAGCTTTCTCGCCTGTGTCAGGCAACCAGTCATTGTCTAAGATTTTCAGATACCCAAGGAAGCCTCGTGTATGGGATCTGCCTCCCCTCCTCCTCCCCTCCCAGGGCTGGAGGGGGTGGTCTCCATCTGCTCCGTGGTGCCTGTTTCACGCTTGGCTCCCTGTCATTGTCGGGGGAGAGATCTAGAAGGAGAGAGGGGCTGTGTTTAACCACTGACAGCACTCTGCAGGCAGGGCCCGTCCCTCGCTGCCTGGGTTAAGTTCACAGAGGGCACAGGGATGGGGGTAGTGGTGTCAGGTAGTCCTGATTCCCTCCTGGGGAGGGGGCGGAGTGGTTCACCTGGGTTTAGGATTAGAGATTTGGCTGAAAAACAGCTGTTTCTTGATCAACACCCAGAACTAATCTATAAGGTGAAACCTGAACTACTTGGCTATTTATGAAGCTGGGGGCACAGAAAGAAGAGATGGGAAGGAAGAAGGGGGAAAAGACACCTTCCTCCAGGTGACCAACCTGAAGATCTAGTGAATATCCAGCATTTACACCAGGCCCTGTAGGGGCAAAAAGCTCTTTACTGGGCACGGTGTTGTTCGTAAGCCACTAGTGGGACCTGGGCCCCACCAATAAAGTGCAGTCACTTGTAGAGTGGGCAGTGCCCACAGCTCACTGCCAGGCCATAAAACTTGAGTACAGAATTCTGTGCTCTTTTGAGTCTACCACAAACCTTATAACTTCCTGCTTATTAAAGACCTATAGGTCATTTTATTTATTATCCCCCCCATTACAACAATGTTGCAATGCACATCCTTTTCCATATATCCCTCTACATGGGAGGAATTAGGGTTACTGCCTTATGCTGTCTCTTTGACCCAAGGTCAACTGGAGCTGGGCACATCCCAGCCTGGCACAGCAAGGAAGCCCAAGGTGCACAGGGGCCTCTACACAGCCCGGACTTGAAGACAGGTCCACCATACACTGGGGACACTGCGAAAAATGTCCCAGTGCTGCTGTAGTCCAGCCTTCTAAGGTTCTATGGGGCTGTGTGTTTTCTCCTCATTATTGCTTCTTCATTCATCCTCCAGGGCAGGACCAGGAAAAACGCATGGACTGGAAAAGACTCTCCCACATCATCATCTACCCTCCTGCTTAGCTGGCCTAACACACTGTGAAGGGCTGGCTTACATAGGTTTGTGTATTATCTGTGAATGGCTATGATTTGGTCCCCCCTCTCTAGCTCTGAGCTCTGAGCAGTCTCCTCCATAAAAAGATTCACAGGTAAGAGAGGCTATAAAGGAAGCAGAAGTAACTGTGTTAAAGAGCCTGCTGCGGTCAGCCTGCACCTGCCAAACTACGCCAGGAAAGGTGGCCTGGGAAGAAGAGCAACAAACATGCCACACCTATGGTGCGTAACGCAAGGGCACATGTCGGATCTATTAGTATAGAGTATAAATGTCTTAACGCAATAATTAAGTAAAGGAGATGAGGTATATATTAACCCGTGTGATATAAACATTCTTATCTACATGAAATCAGCACATTGTACCCCATAAATATATTAATGTATACATGATCTATGTGTTTATGATTTAAAAAAAAAAAAGGAACACGCACCCTCCTCTAGGAAAGAATTCTGCCACCACCACTAAGAAGAGCCCCCACCTCTGTACAATTCAAGAACCGACTTCTCACTTGCCTTGGCTCTCTGTCTTCTCCCCTCAGGGAGAAAGTTTTCACAGCAATTAGACACACATCTTTATTCAACTGGAGAGAGAGGCTTGTGACTTCCCAACCCCCTCCTGAAGTGGGTGGAGAAGGCGCCGGGTCTCCCCAGGGCTCTGCCACTGAAGAGGGGTGCCCAGAGAAGGCAGTGGGGGGAGTGATAATAATCCCGTGGGACAGGTCCCCAAAGGTGGGGGCCCAAGATCTGGGGAGAGTAAGAAGGAGGGACCCAGCTAGGAGAGAAGATGAAGGCTGAAAGTAGAAGAGAGGGAGTCTTGGAATTAGCTCCTCAAAAGGTAACCATAGAGGCTTGGCGCCTGTGGCCCAACAGGCTAAGGCACCAGCCACGTACACCTGAACTGGTGGGTTTGAATCCAGCCCGGGCCCACCAAACAACAATGACGGCTGCAACCAAAAAATGGCCGGGCGTTGTGGCGGGCGCCTGTAGTCCCAGCTACTTGGGAGGCAGAGGCAGGAGCCTCGCTTGAACCCAGGAATTGGAGGTTGCTGTGAACTGTGATGCTACAGCACTCTAACCAGGGTGACAGCTTGAGGCTCTGTCTCAAAAAAAAAAAAAAAAAAGAAAAGAGGCACGGCGACTTTGGCTCAACGGGCTAGGGCGCCAGCCACGTGCACCTTAGCTGGCGGGTTCGAATCCAGCCCCAGGACCCGCCAAACAACAATGACGGCTGCAACCAAAAAACAGCCGGGCGTTGTGGTGGGCGCCTGTGGTCCCAGCTACTTGGGAGGCGGAGGCAGGAGACTCGCTTGAGCCCAGGAATTGGAGGTTACTGTGAGCTGTGATGCCATGGCACCCTATCCAGGGTGACAGCTTGAGGCTCTGTCTCAAAAAAAAAAAAAAAGAAAGAAAAGATAACCATAGAGTTATCATATGACCCAGCAATGGATAAAGAAAATGTGGTATAGCCATACAGGGGGATATCACTCAGACATAAAAAGGAATGTCACAACATGGATGAACCTGGAAAAATCTGGCTACATAAAGAAGCCAGATACAAAAGATGACATATTATATGGCTCCATGTACAGGAAATATCCAGAATAGGCAAGTCTATAGAGGCAGAAGGTAGATTAGTGGTTGCCAGGGCTGGGGTGGTGGGGAAGGGGCATGGGTGTTGGGGGGCCTGGAAGTGGTGATGAATCCTTCCTAAAATTCACTCCAATAGCTGCCCAACTCTGTGGACATTGAAAATACACTAAAAATCATTGAATGGTATAATTTATAGAGGTAAATTGTATAATACAGGAATTATATCTCAGTAAAGCTGTTATTTAAAAATCATTAATAATAAAAGGAATAATGGAAGGACTTGGAAGGCTGTATTTGTTGGGAAAAACCATGAATATGTTTATTGGTGGAACTAAACAAGTGATTGTTAACATTTATGAGATTTATGAAAAGAATTGTAAAATTTGTTGATTGAAATTAAAAGTTTAAGAAAGAATTAGGCCTTGGCACCCATAGTACAGTGGTTATGGCACTGGCCACATGCACTGAGGCTGGGGGGTTCGAACCCACCCTGGGCCACTTAAACAACAATGACAAATGCAAAAAAAATAGCGGGGCATTGTGGTGGGTGCCTATAGTCCCAGCTAATTGGGAGGCTGAGGCAAGAGAATCGCTTAAACCCAAGACTTTGAGGTTGCTGTGAGTTGTGATGCCACAGCAATCTACCAAGGGTGACATAGTGAGACTCTCTCAAAAAAAAAAAAAAAAAAAAAAAAAAGAAGGAATTAGCTTTTAGCTAGCACTGTGGGAGACAGGTAGATCACTTGAGCACAAGAGTTTGAGACCAGCCTGAGCAAGTGTGAGACCCCGTCTCTAAACATATGTGGGTGTTGTGGTGGGTACCTGTAGTCCCAGCTACTCAGGAGGCTGAGGCAAAAGAATCACTTGAGCCTAAGAGTTTGAAGTTGCTGTGAGCCACAGCACTGTACTGAGGGCAACAAAGTGAGATTCTGTGTCTCAAAAAAAACAAAATAAGTAAATATAAAATAAAAAAGAATTAGGTTTTAGGATTTATAATTTTAATGTATTAAACATTGATTACTTCAAAAATAAAAGACTAGGCCTAAGCAAGTCACAACTGCCCAGTCGGTATTTCCTTAGTTATAAAGTGCTGTACAAAGGGAGGGTCACTCTAGAACAGCAGGAAACCCCTCTGTCTGTGAGCAGCTCCCCTAAAGGAACATGCTGTGCAACCCCCCACCAGCCATGCTTATTTCAAACCCTAGCTTCCTCACCACAGGCACTGCCTGCGGGGTGCCCAGGCCCCCTGAGTGGGGTGTCCATTTGGAATCCAAACCACTGTCCACCTGAGGACCTCCCAGGAGGACACATCTGCTCAGGACATCACTCTTACTAATATGTGCATTGTGCCTTCTATTGGGGAGGATTCCAAGCTTGGTTTCAACTGATAATGGTTCTAAAGCCATTTGAAAACCATAGACTAAGCTTAAACAGAGAAAAAAAGAGGGGCAAGACTGAAATTTGGGGTTGGGGAAAGAGAGGTGGTCTTTAGCCCCTGACCCAGATTATGAGTTTTTAGAGGGCAAGGGAAGCATTTTCCACTTTCCCCCCAGCCCTATACAAAAGGAATGTCAGTTCAAAGCACAGCAGGGCTGGGCTTGGTAAACAGTGGTGAATGACCAACTATCTAGGAAACCAGGGAAACACACCAGACACAGACCCAGAGCTTTAGCTTTAAGAAGAAAGGACCTGTAATTCTGCTGGCAGATGGAAACGGCATGTACTTGGAGCCACACGCATCTGAGTTTCAATCCTACCCAGCCATTTACCTGGCTCCGTGGTCTTCTGCAGTTTGTTTATTCTCATTTAGAGCTTGTTTCCTTGTTTTTTTGTTTTTTTGGGTTTTTTTGCGGTTTTTGGCCAGGGCTGGGTTTGAACCCGCCACCTGAGGCATATGGGGGTGGCGCCCTACTCTTTGAGCCACAGGCACCGCCCTGTTTCCTTGTTTTTAAGACTTACTCATCAAGGTTGCTGTGACAATTACTAAATGAATTAATGATCTAATGTCGGTATAGCATCTAACCCAAGGTCTGGCACATATTTGGTATTCTAAAACTGAGGGGGTGGGGTCCTTTCTCCCCCACCCCCTCACATTTTAGCTGGTGTACTGCTTTGCTACATGGCTTTGGATAAGCTGGGCTTTCAAATCCACTCTGTAACTCTACAGAGGAGGTAATGCCTGTGCAGACAACCATACGTTGTCTCTTTGGCGAAAGAATTATTGTTTACTCTTACAGCTTACTTACGGTTATTTGCATAGGCACTGTCTGCTTTGGACCAAAAAGGGAGGCTCCTTTGAGACCCCAGACCAGCCAATGCCCCTCTGGGGCATTCTCTCTCTCCTGCCTCTGCCATGGTGTCCTTCACCAAAACATTCTACACCAGCTCCTTCCACCAATGACCTATGATGTCAACGAGACAGCTGGAGTCAGCCCCAGAGAGAGAGCTGGGTCAACTCTTCTATTCGGCTGTCAATATTGGTTTAGCTGCTGATATTCCAAGGATAGCACATCCCCAGTTGCATTTTAAAAATTCTTGTCTGACGTGATAAGCAAGTCAGAGGGAGGAAAGGCCTAAGACAGCAGGAGGGAGCAGCATCTGTTCCTTCCCTCTCTCCCTTCAGCCTTCTGCATTTACATCCAACACAGACACCAGTCTGAATCCAACTGCTATCTGGGCAGGCTTCTACAGGCTGGAGGAGATGTGAAAATGCAGGAGGCCTGGAGGAGGGGAGGTGGGAGCAGAAAGGGGGAGGCAACAGAGAGAGTGAGGTTTTTCCTAAGTTATAAGATGCCCACTTGTCTAGGAGTCTGGTTGCAAAGTGCTGGTAGCCAACAGTTTCACAGCAAAGACTGCTACCTTCAGTGGTACAGAGGAAAGCTTTATATCTTATGCTCCAGAAGGGCCTCCCTTTGCTAAAATCTTATTAGAAAAGAAACTCACAGGGTGACATGCTGTCTCAAACCTAACAGCCCAGCCTCTGCAGAAAAGGCAGGCTTGAGGGCAGCAGGAAAGGCTGCGAGGGGTCTAGACATGACTGCATCTCTCCAGCAGAAAGGAGGTGGACAGCGAAAGTCATGACGGGGAGTGAGTGGTGTTCACTGCTGCCAGGGCCCCACACTCACCTTACAGATCTTGGTGCACACAGGAGAAGCAGGCTAAGCATGGGGGCTGCCCCAAGGGTCTGGGATCAGTTTAGGGGTGATGGGAAAGAAAAATAGATAGTTCCTTAGGAAGTTCCACAGCCCCAGCGGATCATTTCACGCCCCTGCTGTCAGGTGGCCTGTTGTGAGGAGGCCCGGCTTCTTACTGACAGGCACAGGGACTTAGGAGTGAAGTGCAAACAACCAAATGGATCCACAGGGGAAATTCAAGGCCTGGGGAAGCTGGGTGGCTTCTGTGCCTGCATCAGAGGACTGGAGTCTGCCCCCAGTGACCTGAACTGGCAAGAAGCACTGGGGGTGAGGGAGGAGAGGTAGGGAGAGGTGAAGCCTGAGTGGGGCAAGGTGCAGCATGCTGGGGTGGGAGGAATAGTGTGGCTCAGGAGCAAATGCCTAGGGCAGCCAGATGGCAGTGGCCTGGGAACAAAGGGAGAAGGGGGGTTGCCACAGCAAAACCAAAGGAGACTTGTTCCTTAGGAGACTTCTAAGTTGGAGCTACAAAACCACATGCACTTCTGGAACCTGGTGGGACGACTGATGGGAAATAGCTATGCAGTGTTTCCAGCAACATCCACTCTAAATACACACTCTAGCCCCAAACTCAAATGGTCAACTGTGCAGGTCTCAGAGCAGGACTATCCAGGCCCTGGCACCATCTTAGCCAGGGGGTTTTGAGCAAGTCTTTTAACTTTTGTGTACTTCTGTCACCAGTAACCCATAATAATGGGCTCTACTTCACAGGGCTGCTCGGAGGAGGGGTACACCACTGGAGCCTGGGGAGCACCCCCACGCTGATCAGGAACATGAAGATGCCTATTGTCACCCTTCAAGGAAACCAGGATCAGCTCTCCTTCTCTCAGAACTTAATTTTCCCTCAATTACCACATGTCCTCACTAGCACATCCTCTCTGGACTCCTTCTCTTTTGAGGTTCCCCTGTGTGTCTGAAAGACCTTTGATAGGTGTTCCCCCTTCATGATTTGCAGGTGCTTCAGACCGAAGGAGGCAGTGTGATATCACAGCAAGAAAAGCCGTCCACTATCCAAGGCATCAAAGTTCTAGCACAGGGGCTCATTCACTAACTGGTTTTGTTAACTGTGGGGGAAACAACTTCTCAGAGCCTCACTGTATTTGTCAGTCAAATGGGAGGGATGATCCCAGCCTTGCTCAGACTACAGAGTGGCTATGAGAGTCCAATGACACAATTAATGTAAATGGACACTATAAAACAGGCAAAGCTCTGAACCAATATTTGAGACTGCCGATTAGACTGGAAGTATCCAGAAGGGCAAGGTAGAGCAAGCGGGCTCTGGCCAGGCAGGATGTGGCAGGGTGCTACTCCGATGCCAAGCAGCTCAGCTGCCTTCGTTGGGCAGCATCAGGGAGCCCCAGGTGCCTTAGATGGGGATCTGATTAGGCGGCCCAAGTGTCTGTGCCCAGGGAGGACTGTGGAGGGACCCTCAGGGGACAGGAATACAGAGCAGGGAGGGTGCATGAAAAAGTGCCAAGAGAGCGGACGTGGTGACACAAAGCTGGACAAACTCCCTGATCCTGTCACAAAGCTGGGCATCTGTTCCCATGCAGCTTTACATATATTATATGCCCATTTAAATAAACTGGTGTGCCACTTTTGTGATCAGAGTCCTCCACATACAGTAAAACAAAAGAACGGTTTCCTCCTCCACTACCAGTCAATATGTTCAAGTTCAATATTTAGTAACAGCGGTGGGGTGAAAAAGCCCTGCAGGCAGATGAATTTCCCAGGTGGTCCCTGAAAGCCGATGGTGTTTGGAGGCCCTAAGAAGGGTCCCGCAGAAACTACCTTGATGAAAACAAGTATATGTGAACAGATATTGATATGAGAAATTAACAATAACCTCCATTTGCTGAACACCTCCTATATGCCAGGCACCATGCAGGACTCTATATGCTCACTCTTTAATTTAGCCTTTACAACAAGAAGTCCACTATTATCCCCACAGTATAAACCAGGAAACTGAGACCTAGATCAGTTAGAAAACTTCCCAAAGGTCCCAAAGCAAATGGTCTGTCCAGATCCCAAGTCCATGTCATCAGCCTGCTCTGTTTTCACCTTGCAACTTTCAGACCCCTTCTCATCTCCCCTAAGCCCCTATCCATCTGCTTCTAGCAGGGCAGAAAATAACCTGGAGAGAGAGATACAAACTGCAGGGAGGGAGAGATGCTTAAATACACGGAAATTCTCTTCTCAGACTCCCCCAGCCTAGCAGCCTCTAAGCGGCCAGCCTGTCATCGCTGCCAATTATTTCCCTGCTAAAATTGTAGCCCTCAGCTCTTGCATGCCTTTCCTTGCCACCCTGGCTTAAGAGTAACACAAGAGCTGCTTGGAGCAGCAGGAAAATCTAAACCCAGAATGGAACAATGCAGACCCTGGACTCGGGTGTGGCTTCAGTGCTGCAGGCCCCGGACGCTTACTGTGACCTGGACAGCTGTCCATCTGCCAGGGCCCAATGCCCCGCCCAGAGGAAGGTCCTCAGACTGCCCCCCATATGCCAGGGCTGTCACTCCGGAAGCTCCCAGGTTGTGGAGGTCCAGACTAAGGGGGACTGGGCCACAAACAAAGCTGTTTCTCAATTTTTCAATTAAGGTGGACAGTTGGGACAATGCCAACACTAATGCTGGCTGACTGCACCTGCTGGGGAAGAAGGCACAAGGGCTTTCCACACCAGCCTCTGTGCTGGGAAAGCCTTGGGGTGCGGCTCTGCAGTGGACTCTGGGCTTCTATTTCTGAGGAGAAGGAAAGAGACACCCCTCAGAAGATTCCTGGGGCCAGGCAAAGAGCCTTCTCTCATCAAAGAAAAGAGGCAGGAGGCAAGAATACCCTCCGTCCTTCAACTTGTGTCCCTCTCCCAACCCCCACTCACCTTCTCTGCCTCATTCAGCCTCCTCCTCCCTGCAACACCAGAGGCAGCTCTCTTCCAGTCTGCAGAGGGCAGGAAAACTCCAGCGTCCCCAAGTGCACATAAACCAATCAACCTGTCTCAAAGCAAGCACAAAGGAGAACCCAAGAGTTACTCTAGGAAAGAGGAGGAAAAAGGCTTTGTGGCTTGTAGCTCCTTCATTCACTGGGAAAACGACATCTTTGTTCAAAGAAGTTCAAAGCACTCCGCAAGAAATGGGACAGATTCTTCTGCAAGGGTGATTGTAGTGCACTGACACCATAATTGCTGATTCCCTATTCACCCAAAGAAGTTAAGCTGTATCTCAGATTTACCCATAATCACCTCATTAATTTTTTAGTTTCCTAAAACTACTATGTTTTTTGCCCCTATTTACAGTTAAACAAACCAAGTTCACCATAAATAAGTTTACAACAGGCCTGGCGCACATAGCACAGTGGTTATGGAGCCAGCCACATACACTGAGGCTGGCCAGTTCAAATCTGGCTCCGGCTAGCCGAACAACAATGACAGCCACAACAAAAAATAGCCAGCTATTGTGGTGGGTGCCTGTAGTCCCAGCTAATTGGAAGGCTGAGGCAAGAAAATCGCTTAAGCTCAAGAGTTTGAGGTTGCTGTGAGCTATGACACCATGGCACTTTACCAAGGGCAACACAGTGAGACTCTGTCTCAAAAAACCAAACAAATAAATAAATAAATTCACAATGTATTGAAAGAGATCTAATTATAGGGTTAGGAGACATGGATTTTAAGTTCCAGCTTCTTATGTCCTTTATAGTGGGTAGCTTCCCTATGTATGCCTCAATTTCTTCATCTGTAAAATGGGGAGAAGATATTGTAGATATGAGATTTTTTTTTGGAGACAGAGCCTTAAGCTGTCACCCTGGATGGAGTGCTGTAGCATCACAGCTCATAGCAACCTCCAATCCTGGGCTTAAGCGAGTCTCCTGCCTCTGCCTCCCAAGTAGCTGGGACTACAGGTGCCCGCCACAACGCCCAGCCATTTTTTGGTTGCAGCCGTCATTGTTGTTTGGTGGGCCCGGGGCTGGATTCGAACCCACCAGCTGAGGTGTACGTGGCTGGCGCCTTGGCCTGTTGAGCCACAGGTGCCAAGCCTAGATATGAGAAATTAACAATAACCTTCATTTGCTGAACACCTCTTATATGCCAGGCACCGTGCAGGACTCTATATGCTTACTCTTTAATTTAGCTTTAGATGACTGAGCCATTAGTAAACATTTGGGAGGTTCAAGTTCAGTTCTCCCGAGCAATCATTTAATCTTTCTTGGTAGAGATAATCTCTCTTATTTAATATTAAAATACTCCTGGGAGAATGGTAAAGTCCACTAGGATAATGTGGTAATAGCTGTCTAAATCAGTATGCATTTACTCTTCGATCCAACCATCCTAGCCCTAGGAATCTATTCAAAATACATCCTGTATTCCTCTGTTGTAATATCCAAGATTCTTATTAAGTGGAAAAACACATTTAAAAAAGGTGTTTAATGCACTATCGTTTTTATTTTTTAAAAAGGGGAGGAATGCAAATACATATATACAAGTGCTTATATTTTTTAAAAAGACAATATTATAAGGATAAAGCATAAAAGACATTTATGTAGGGAGACAGAATGAGGTCCAAGGGAAAGAAGAGAAGCCGAACTTTGCATAGACCTTCTAATGGGGATTTACCAAGGAATATGTAAATATTTGACCAAATTACAAAATAATTACAAATTTTAAAAGTCCCTATGAGTGAAAATAAAATGAAACAAATGAACCTGTGAATCCAGCATATTATACATAGAGATGTTAATACCCAATAATTTGACTGTATTTCCTTAGAATGGGTATATCCTAAAGATAAAAAGAACTGCCTCTTCCCTGCTAAGAAATCATAAACCATTTTTAAGAATCATATTATTGATGGGACTATATTATTATTGAGACTTTTATATTCATTGTGGGATAAATCAAATTAGTAATACTATTGATGTCTGGTTAATAGAAGATACAAATGTAAGATTAAGATTAGGTAAAAAGGCTCGGCGTCTGTGGCTCAACGGGCTAAGGCGCCAGCCATGTACACCTGAGCTGGCGGGTTCGAATCCAGCCCGAACTTGCCAAACAACAATGACGGCTACAACCAAAGGAGAAAGAAAATGGCCAGGCGTTGTGGCGGGTGCCTGTGGTCCCAGCTACTTGGGAGGCGGAGGCAGGAGACTCGCTTGAGCCCAGGAATTGGAGGTTGCTGTGAGCTGTGATGCTAAGGCACTCTATCCAGGGTGACAGCTTGAGGCTCTGTCTCAAAAAAAAAAAAAAAGATTAGGTAAAAATTCTATAATCCTGATTGTGAACTGGGATTATCAATATAAATTCTATGTTTTATCTTAGTAACACAAACATGTGCACACGCCCAATTCCCTCGCTCTCTTCACTGTCAGGCCTAGAAACTGGAACCATCCTAGTGATCAGATTATGAACTCTAAACATCATTCCCTCCACAAAAGTCAACCTTTCTTGGAGAAGTGACTGATTCCAAATATGCAGCAACTGTTAAAAATGAGCCTAGAATATCTTGTCACCAAAAAAGCAAACAGTGTCAAAGCCTATTAGAGTCATGGCCAAAGGACTCTGAACCCAACTAGGATAAGGTTTCCCTGGTCAAGCTGAACATCCGTAAGGATAATAACAACAGATTAGATTATAACAAATGTGTTTAAACCTATGAATTCCTTATAACAATTTTAAAACAATCCAAATAACCTACTAGCCACCTTTGGAGGGTATTAGGGAAATATCTTACTATTTTGAAAACTGCTTAGGAAAAGAAAAGGGGGAGTGGAGCAGAGGTATAGCTGATACCAGATTGGCCTTATACTGATAACTGAAGGGGGCGATGGATACACCAATGTTGTTATGTTATTCTCTCCTCTTTAATGAAACATTTTCAAAATAAAAAAAATTACATGCTAAAACAGGTCTAGAAACAGGAAACAATCAGAATGTTAATTCTTGAAACGCTTCTGAACCATAGACGTTTAATTCTAACAACAATGCAGTATGACAGAGGATATAAATATTATATTTTACACCTGAGGAAATAGATGTAAAGAATCAATTGCGGGCAGGCACAATGGCTCACACCTATAATCCCAGCACTTTGGGAGGCCCAAGTGGGAGGACTGCTTTGAGACCAGGAGTTTGAGACCAGCCTAGGAAACATAGCAAGACCCCAATCTCTAAAAAAATGAAAATAAAAATTAGCCAGGTGTGGTGGCATGTGCCTACTGTCCCAGCTGTTTTGGAGGTTAAGGTGGAAGGATCACTTGAGCCTAGGAGTTTGAGGCTGTAGTGAGCTATGATTATGCCACTGTAGTCTAGTCTGGGTGATAGACAGAGATTCTATCTTACAAAAAAAAAAAAAAGGAAGGAGGAGGAGGAGGGGGAGAAGAAGAAGAAGGAGGGAAGGAAGGAAGGAAAGAAGGAAGGAGGGAGGGGGGAGGGAAGGAAGAAAGGAGGGAGGGAAGGAGGGACAGGGGAGGGAGGGAAGGAAGGAAGGAAGGAAGGAAGGAAGGAAGGAAGGCAGGCAGGCAGGAAGAAAGGAAGGAAGGAAGGTCAGTCCACTGAGATAGGATTCAAATGCACATACCCCAAGCCCCACTTCCATAGTTGTCTTTTTAGTATCCTCACTTGTATATAAGGGTTAATGAAACTTTCCTTCTATGAGGGCATCAGGGGGCTGCAGTGAGATGATCTATATAGGAAAGTACTTGGGAAATAAACCTTTGTACAAATATTTTACTGCCAGTTGAAAACTGGAGATCAGATCTCCCCTACAGGACTGCTGTGAGGATCAAATGAGTGAAGTGATTTAAAGATAGATGGACAGACATATGGACAGGTAGAGAATCCTTAAAGATGAGGGAGACTACTATTACCACCAATGCTTTTATCATAGGACTCCAGGGTTAAATGAAGAGTGAAATTTAGAATCTAGGAAATAGACTTTCCATCTGACTCAGGGATAGGAAGGTTCCAGGAAGGACATCTGATATGCTGGGGAAGGATAGGGACCAAGAAGACACCTGATATCCTGAGGCTGCAAGAAGAGACTCTCTGGGTCACAGGAAGGTGGAGATCATGGCTGGTTTGCCGAGTGCTCCGGCACTGCCCCCAGATTCCAGAAGGTCAGACAAAGCGTCCAAGCAGCAGACACCTTCTGGGTTCCTCTGAATGAGGTCTGGGTGAAGTAGGGGCCATAATAAGTAGGGAAGATTCCTTCCAGCAACAAGAGGACACACACACATTTGTCTAGTGACAGAAAGCCGTGTCTGTGGTTGATAACCATCTCCAAAACCTCTCACTCAGTATTCATATCTTTTTTTTTTTTTTTGAGACAGAGCCTCAAGCTGTCACCCTGGATAGAATGCTGTGGCATCACAGCTCACAGCAACCTCCAGTTCCTGGGCTCAAGCGAGTCTCCTGCCTCTGCCTCCCAAGTAGCTGGGACTACAGACGCCTGCCACAACGCCCGGCCATTTTTTGGTTGCAGCCATCATTGTTTTTTGCGGGCCTGGGCTGGATTCGAACCTGCCACCTCAGGTGTACATGGCCGGCATCTTAGCCTGTTGAGCCACAGGTGCCGAGCCCAGTATTCATATCTTAATGTTTACCTGAGGATGCTTCACAGACCTCTTCTCTGCAAATGGTCAGAATAAAACTTGGTCAGGGTGATTTCTGTCACGTTCTTACCTTAGAATTCCACAAGTATGTATTTCTAAAAAAATTCAAAAACAAAATTCTCCTGATCCCTGGTTCGTGTGCCTCCTCCCCCTGAATATTTAGTCTGTTCTCAGAAGACAAACATCACTCTGTCTCTGTCTGTCTCAGGGTTCTTAAACATTTGAATAGCTAATTCCTTCATCTGATAAGAAACTCAAAATATACAAAACAATGTGCAGTGAAAGTATATTTATATGTAAACCTCATTCTCAACCTGGTCCCCTATCTTCCAAGTCCCACTCAGTCCCTGGCCCTGGCCAACCAATGTTATCAGTTTCTTGTGTATTCTTTCAGAGAGGTTATACGTTCAGGAATATATATATTTTTTAAAAATTACAGCATACTATACGTATTTTCTCCTACCTTGCTTTTGGCCATTAACAAATATCTTAGATCTCTTTCTATGTTAGTTCATGTAAAATTGCCTTGTTATTTTATTTGGACAGTATAAATGTATCATAATTTATTTATTTAATCCTCTACTGATAGACATGTTTGTAGTCACTTCACATAGAAATGCTGCAATGCATATCTTCGGGTGAATGTGATTTATTCCATTTGCAACACTATTTTTGGAATAAATTCTTGGATGCAGAATTTCGAGGTCAAAGAGAATGTGGCCAAATTGCTCTCCATGAACAAAGTGACAATATAAACTCCCCCCAGAATGTATGAGAGTTCCTGTTTCCTAGTCCTTTTTTCAACATGTTGGGTTATTAGTGTTTTTGATCTCTGGCAATCTGATGCACAGAAATTGGTAACTCTTTTGTGTTTCTCTATGATTATTTTCTTTGAATCGTTCCTATTCTTTGTCCATTTCTCTACTGGGTAGTGGGTTGATTTTTGTTCCTTTAAAGGAACTCTTTATTTAATAGGGAAAGTACCTCCTTATTGGTAAAGAGGAGCCACAGATCATCTATATCATTATTTTTATCCTGATTTTATTTATAGTGTTTTTGCTATGCCAAAAAATGCTTTTCTATGGTTGAATGTATCTTTTCTATTATAATTGTATTGTGTATCATTCTTAGGCTTTCTTCTTTCAAGATTATTTTTATGTTTCCATGTTTTCCTTAGCATCTCTATGGTTTAATTTCTTTATGTTTCAATCTTTTATCCATCTGGAACTTTTTATGAAATAACATAAGGAAGGGATCTAACTACATATGAGATGGTGATGATCCTAACACCATATATTAAAGAATTCACCTTTTACCCTCTGGTTTGAAATGTCATCTTTATCGTATATAGTACTAAATTCTCCTTATGCATTTGGGCTACTTCTGAATTTTCTCTTTCACTTGTCTATTTATCCCTTCATGTCCTGGTACTAACCTAATAACTGTGGTATTGTAATTGATTTTATATTCTTTTCAAAAATTTTCCTAAGGGTGTGGTTGTTCCTGCTTGTAATCCTAGCACTCTGGGAGGACAGGGCAAGTGGATCACTTGAGCTCAGAAATTCGAGACCAGCCTAAGCAAGAGCAAGACCAGGTCTCTACAAAAAATAGAAAAATCTAGCCAGGCATCGTGGTGGGTTCCTGTAGTCCCAGTTAGTCAGGAGGCTGAGACAAGAAGATTGCTCAAGCCCAAGAGCTTGAGGTTGCTTGTGAGCGATCATAAAGCCATAGCATTCTACCCAGGGTGACAGTGAGATTCTGTATCCAAAAAAAGAAAAAAAAAAAAAAGTTTTTTTTTTCTTTTTTCTTTCTTTCTTTCTTTCTTTTTTTTTTTGCTGGGGCCAGGTTTGAACCCACCACTTCCGGTATATGGGGCCAGTGCCCTAAGATTTTTTTTTTTCTATTAATTCTTGCTTGTTTATTTTTCCACGTGAACTCCAGGATCAGATTTTCTATTCCTTTAAAAAAAATCAAATGGCATTTTATTGGAGTTATACTAAAATTGCAAATTAACTTAGAATTGACATATTTAGGAGGTTGGATCTCCCTAATTAAGAATGTGACTCAGTTTGTTCAAATTTTCTTTGGAATCTTTCAATTGCATTTTAAAGTTTTCTCATACAGATTGTGCACATTTGTTATATTTATTACTATACATTTGATCTTTCATTAATCTATTTTAAATTATTGCATATTAATTTTGAATCCCATTATACTGATTATTATTTTTCTAAATAATCCAAGATTCAAAGAGAAAGTTTCAAGGGAAATAAAAAATATATATTGAACAGAATGAAAATGAAAATATAACATATTAAAATCTGAGGGGCACAGCTAACACATTGCCCAGAGGGAAACTTATAGTACTAAATCCATATATTAGAAAACAGGAAAAGCCTTAAAATCTAAGGTTCTGCCTCTGAAAAAGGGGGCAAAATAAACTAAAAGCAAGTAAGAGGAAAGAAATAACAAAAGAGCAAAAATCGATAAACTGGAGAACAAATGTGATGAGAACAAATGTGATGAGAAAAATCAATGAAACAACAAGACGGTTCTTCAGAGACTAATACAATTAACAACCCTCTAGCAAAACTGAAATAGAGAAAAAGAGATAGGACATAATTATTAATATCAGGAATGAAAAGGGGCTGTTTCTACAGACCCTGCAGATAACAAAAGCTTAATAAAGAAATACTATGAACAACTCTAAAGATATAAAATTTAAAACTTAAGTAAAATAGCTCAAGGTCTAAAAAAACCATAAACTAATGCAACTATAATATTTATAATTATTAAGGGAAATCAAATCTATAATTTAAAAACAAGATTTCCCCAAAAAGAGATCTTCAGGTCCAGATGATTTTGCTGAAGAATTCTGCCAAACTACTAAAGAAGAATTAACACCAATCCTATAAAATCTCTTTCACGGAAGAGGATGAACATTTCCCAATTCATTTTATGGTACCAAAACCAGACAAAGATAGTCCAAAATTTAAAAAAGAAGATGAAACAAAAAAAAAAAAAGAAAGAAAACCATAGATCAATATTATGTCTCATGAACATAGACGTAAAAATCCTTAACAGACTGGTTACAATGACACATACCTTGTTAGGTTGAGCCCAGGAGTTTGAGGTTACCGTGAGCTACGATTGTGCCACTGTACTCTAGCCTGGGTGACAGATCAAGATCTTGTCTACTAAAATAAAACAAAACAGACTGGGTTCAGTGGCTCATGCCTATGAATTCAGCACTCTGGAGGCCAGGTGGAAGGATCTCTTGACCTCAGGAGTTCAAGATGAAGCAAGAGTAAGACCTCATCCCTACTAAAAATAGAAAAATTATCTGAGTGTTGTGGCAGGCACCTGTAGTCCTAGCTACTAAGGAGGCTGAGGCACGAGGATTGCTTGAACCCAGGAGTCTGAGGTTGCTGTGAACTAGGCAGAGGCCACAGCACTATAGCTTGGGGGAAAACAGAGTAAGACTATCTCAAAATGAGACAAAACAAAACAAAAAACAAATTATGAAGAAAAATCTACCATAAAAACTAATACAAACTAGGTGAAAATCTTTTTTACCTCATTATGGGTTAGCATGAATTATAGATTCTAAAAATTATGACATTTTCCCATGTGTATTTACTTATTCATTCATTCATTTATTTATTTTTTCAGACAAACCTCCCTCTGTCACCCTGGGTAGAGTGCCGTGGTGTCATAGCTTATGGCAACCTCAAACTCTTGGCCTCCAGTAATCTGCTTGCCTCAGACTCCCCAGTAGCTGGGACTACAGGTGCCCACAACAATGCTTGCAAATTTTTCTATTTTTACCGAACAGGGTCTCACTATTGCTCAGGCTGGTCTCCTGAGTTCCAGCAATCCACCCACCTCATCCTCCCAGACTGGTAGGATTACAGGCATGAGCCAAGGTGTCTGGCCTCCCATGTGTATTTAAAAGCTATTTCTTCTCAAAATAAATTACCCAATGCTAAGAGCATTATAAGTGCTTAATAATGACATTTCCAAGAAAGGAGATTTGTTGACCTTCCTTGATGACTTGTTTTACTAGTGGAGCTCACATTCCAAATGTGCTAAAACATTCAGCAAAAACAGGACACTATTATTTCAACGCAACTGGACTTCCATTTTTAAGCCATTAGCAAAAAGAAAAAGAGGTTCCCTAAACAGAAGGAAATTGGAAGAATCTTTCTGGAAAGTTAAAAATACATGTAAGCATTCTCATCAAAATTAGGTTAGTCCAAATAGGACAGTAAGCAACAGGGAGAACTAATATCTTCGATGCCAATGACGCTGTGAAACCCAGGATTATGTGTGAACTTGAAGGTATGCCTGCCACAGTTAGATGGAGAGAAAGGACTAGTACAGGCTAGGGGAGACCAAGAAGAGAATGAAAAGACAAGCCTATATTAGGAGAAAATATGTTTAAATCTGGTTTAAAGGGCTTGTCCCAGAGTATATAAAAATCCTCAACTGGATAACAGGAAAACAAATAATCTACTAAAATACAAGCAAAAAATCTAAACAAACACTTCGTCAAGGATAATAAATGTATGGCAAATAAACACACAAAAAGATGTTCAACATCATTAGTCATTGGGGAAATGCTAATGAAAACTCCAATGAGATACCATTATATATCTTTTAGAGCAGCTAAACAACAACAACAAAAAAACAAACAAAACATTCAAAATACCAAGTCCTGGTCAGGATGTAGAGTAACTGGAACTTGCATACATTGCTGGTGGAATAAAATATGGTACATCCACTTTGGAAAGCAGTATGGTAGTTTCTAGGAAAGTGACACATACAGTTACCATATGACCCAGGATCCCCACTGCTAGTATTTACCCAAGAGAAATGCAAATATATATCCATATGAAAACCTACGTGTGAATATTTATAACAAGTTTCTTTCTAATTGCCAAAAGTTGGAAATAAGGCAAATGTCTATCAACAGGTAGATAGGTAAACAAACTATTGTACATAATGTGATGGAATATTACTCAGCAATAAAAAGGAGTGATCTACTGATAAGTGCAGCCAGTTAGTGGCATCTCAACTGCGTTGTGTTAAGCAAAGGAAGCCATCCTCAAAAGGATACATGCTGAATAATTTCATTTAGATCTGTAGTGGCCAACCTCTAGGTACTGGGTCATGGACTGCTAGGAACTGGGCTATATAGCAGGAGGTTAGCTGTGGGGAATGAATGAAGCTTCATCTGTGTTTACAATCATTCCCCATCACTGCCTGGCTCCGCTCCTGTCAGATCAGTGGTGACAATGGATTCTCATAGGAGAGCAAACCCTCCTGCAAACTGTACATTCAAGGGATCTCAGTTACATGCTCCTTCTGAGAATCGAATGCCTGATGACTTAAGGTGAAGGAGAGATGGTGATGCTAGCACTGGAACTCTAGTTGCAGGAAAATAAGCTCAGGGCTCCCACTAATTCTGCATTATGGTGAGTTGTATAATTATTTCACATACAGGAAGTCCATAAAATAGACAACTATTTTAAATTGCACATGAACTTTATGGCCACCCTGTATATAATATATTACAATGTAATAATAATAAAGTCCATAATAAGTGTAATGCACTTGAATCACCCTGAAACCATCCCCTAACCCAGGTCCATGGAAAAACTGTCTTTCATGAAACTGATCTCTGGTGCCAAAAATGTTGGGGACCATTGATTTATATGACATTCTAGAAAATGAGAACTCTAAGGATAGAATAGAGATGATTGGTTACCAAGGACTTGGAAAGAGGGGAAAGGATTAACTAAAAAAAGAGTACATGAGCATTTTATGGAATGATAAAAACATTCTGTATCTTGCTGATGCTGGTGGTTACATAACTGCATGTGTTTGGAAAATACATAGGACTGTACATCTAACAAAGATGAAATTCATTTTATCTATGTTATAACTCAATAAACCTGACTTGGGAAAAAAGTCTTAAATATATGAAAAGTCAACTTAAAACCTAAGAGAGGACACTAGATATACACACAACTGACAAAGGACTATTACCAAGAATATACAGAGGGAAGGAGCGAGGGGGTGGGGTCTTGGTGTGTGCCACACCTTTTGGGGACAAAACACGATTGTAAGAGGGACTTTACCTAACAAATGCAATCAGGGAAACTTGGTTTCTTGTACCCTCAATGAATCCCCAACAATAAAACAAAAAGAATATATAAAGAACTTCTATAAATTAATAAATTATAAATCCAATAGAAATATAGGCAGGAAACAAACAGGATCATATACTGCTAAAAAAACATATTGGTGATCTGAGAAATGCAAATGAAGGCCATAATAAGGAACTAATTTACACTAAATAACCTGTCAAAAATTACTAAGTCTAGTGAAAGAAGATCAAGAGCCACCAGATTTCCTATATACATATTACTAAGGGTACAACTCTTTGGAAAGACTTTTATATTGCCCCCTAAAGTTGACATTCAAAACTAGTAAATCTAGTCTTTGATGTTCAGCCAAGAGATACTCTAGCACAAGTAGAAAAATGTTATTAGCAGCACTAGTCACCACAATAGCAATGTAGGAAAACCCCAAAAGTTCATCAACAGAGAAATTAATAATAAAACTGTAGTAGAATCAAACAATGAAATATTTACATAGCAATCAAAATAAGCAAATTAGAGTGCTATGCAATAAAATGATATAATAAGCAAAGCATAGAACAAAACAGGATTCAAGACAATGATTACCACTCAACAAGAACAAAACGCCTAGGAATAGAACCTTCTCTAAAGAAGAGGGATGCATGGCTAGCAAACATATGAAAAAATGCTCATTGTCCCTAAATTATTAGAGAAATGCAAATCAAACCACCCTGAGATATCATCTAACCCCAGTGAGAATGGCCCAAGTACAGATGCTGTCATGGATGTGGAGAGAAAGGAACACTTTTACACTGCTGGTGGGACTGCAAACTAATACAACCTTTTTGGAAGGAAGTATGGAGAATCCTCAAAGAACTCAAGCTAGACCTCCCATTTGATCCTGCAATCCCATTACTGGGCATCTATCCAGAAGGAAAAAAATCCTTTTATCATAAGGACACCTGCACTAGACTGTTTATTGCAACTCAATTTACAATTGCCAAAATGTGGAAACAGCCTAAATGCCCACCAACCCAGGAATGGATTAACAAGCTGTGGTATATGTACACATGTAATACTACTACTCAGCCATTAAGAAATATGGAGACTTTACATCCTTTGTATTAACCTGGATGGAAGTGGAACACATTCTTCCTAGTAAACATCACAAGAATGGAGAAGCATGAATCCTATGTACTCAATCTTGATATGAGGACAATTAATGATCTAGTACATGGTGGAGGTGAGGGAAGGGGAAAGCAGAGAGAGAGAGAGAGAGAGAGAGAGAAGGAGGGAGAAGGGTGGGGGAAAGAAAGAGCAGAGAGAGGGAAGGAGGGAGGGAGGTGGGGTCTCAGTGTGTGACACACCTTTTGGGGGCAAGACACAATTGTAAGAGGGACTTTACCTAGCAAATGCAATCAGTGTAATCTGCTTTCTTGTACCCTGGATGAATCCTCAACAATTAAAAAAAAGAAAGAACACAATGCCTGATTTAAAAATGGACAGAGAACTTAAAGGGACATTTTTCAAAAGAAGATACACAAATCACCAACAAGCATAAGAAAACATGTTCGAGGTCAGTAATAATGAAAATACAAATCAAAACCACTCTAATGGTGAAATACCCATTAGGATGGCCACTCTCAAAAACCCCAGAAAATAACAAGTGCTGATGAGGATGTAGAGAAATTGGGGCTCTTGTGCACTGTTAGTGGGAATGTAAAATGGTGCAGCCTCTATGGAAAACAGCATGGAAGTTACCCCCAAAATTAAAAATACAACTTCTGGGTATATATGAAAAAGAACTGGAAGCTGGTAAGAGAAATTTTTACATCCGTGCTAATAGAAGCATTATTTACAATAGCCAAAAGGTGGAAACCAATGTCTACCGATGAATGGATAAACAAAATGTGGTATGTACGGACGATGGAATATTATTCAACTTTAAAAAGGAAGAACATTCTGAAACATACTATCAATGGCTGAACTTTGAGGACATTATATGAGGTGAAATAAGCCATGAAAGGACAAATACTGCATGATTCTACTTATATGAGGCACCTAGAATAGTCAAACTCATAGAGAGAGAAAGTAGACTGGAGGTAGCTAGGGGATGGGGGACAGGGAGACGTGGTGTTGTTAATGGGTACAGAGTTTCAGTTTTGCAAGATGAAAAGAGTTCTGGAGATGGATGCTGGTAATGGTTGTACGTTGTAAATATACTTAATATCACTGAACTATAGATATACTTTAGAATGGTTAAGATAGTAAATTTTTGTTATGTGTATTTTATCATAATTGAAAATTGAAAAAAAAAAGATAACAATTTCTGATAGTAGGGGAGGCAGAGAGGAAAGTTTGGTGGTTCTGGTGGTAGGGAAATCGTAAGATTAGATATTTGCTAATTAGGTCCTAGCTTTTGTTGTGGGTGGCAGATGTGCAAGTACTTATTATATTATAAATATATAAGTAAATGGGTGGATAGATACATAAGAAGAAATGGAGAGAAGGAAAAAGAAAGGGAAGAAGAGAACAGGAATGAAAGAGAAAGAGCAAGGCCTGCATGGACCAATGAGGGTATGAAGCCATGAGCCAAGGATTATGATTAACCCAATGCTGTGCACCCTGAGGTCCAAAAAAAAACTGTTCCAACAGGTCAAAGGAATCAAAACTGAAGAGGGTCTCAGAAATCTCTAACTGAATTCCATCATCCAATGTAATGTAAAAAGTGATGCAGAAACTGATGAGAAATGTCAGAGATGTCCAGTGATCTAAGGTCACATAGCTGTCTACGTTCTAATCCTTTTACATCCATATTTGTCAGAAAAGGAAACACCACTGAAGGCAAGTTAAAATAGACATCCATTCCTGCACTAACCATCCCTTTAATTCTTAAACATTCCTGTAAGGGAAATATTATTATCATTATTATTATTATTTTTTTTTTTTTTTGAGACAGAACCTCAAGCTGTCACCCTGGATAGAATGCCATGGCATCACAGCTCACAGCAATCTCCAATTCCTGGGCTCAAGCAAGTCTCCTGCCTCTGCCTCCCAAGTAGCTGGGACTATAGGCGCCCACCATAATGCCCAGCCATTTTTTGGTTGCAATCCTCATTGTTGTTTGGCGGCCCAAGCTGGATTCGAACCCGCTAGCTCAGGTGTATGTGGCTGGTGCCTTAGCCCGTTGAGCCACAGGCGCCGCACCACTGTAAGGGAAATATTATTATCCTAACTTTACACATTAGAAATCTGAAGCCTACTGATATTAAATAGCTTGTCTAGGGTTCCTCAGCCAGTGAGTGGTAGAAAGGAAACTCAAATCTAGTTGAAACTTAGCACATGACAACAGGGCAAAATTTCAGCTCATACTTGGTAAAAGGCCCTGTGAAGACGCAAAGATGAGCATGTGACATGAGGATTTCTTTAAAAAGTTCCCTTTGTGATTCTCTTAAAAATTGTTATTACTCACAAGGGAAAAAAGGTGCAGAAACTATACTGACTATACTTAGTTTACCTATTCAATACATCTTTGTTTTAAAATATACCACAAATCAGAGACAAATTTGTACTGGTCAACACGACCTAGCTAAAGATGGCCGAGGAAGCTAATGCAGGCAAGCTATAGCAACCCAGCTTCCAGTCCTGTGAGCAGGATCTAGGAAGAAATGATCCAATGAAAGTCAAGCTCCTGCTTCAGGTGGAACAGTCTTGGGAAAGATCACAGGAGGGCCTGAGCGGAGCACCCTCTGAAGGCTGAGCCACGGTCAGATGATGCCTTGTTCCCAGCTGGACCTCAGTGACCTCCTCCACAGAACAGGCTAACAGGCTCGGCGCCTGTGGTTCAATGAGCTAAGGCGCCAGCCACATACATCTGAGCTGGCAGGTTCGAATCCAGCCCGGGCCCGCCAAACAATAATGATGGCTGCAACCAAAAAAAAAAAAAGGCTGGGCATTGTGGCGGGCGCCTGTAGTCCCAGCTACTTGGGAGGCAGAGGCAGGAGACTCGCTTGAGCCCAGGAATTGGAGGTTGCTGTGAGCTGTGATGCCACAGCACTCTATCCAGGGTGACAGCTTGAGGCTCTGT
>CAUYON010135134.1:0-14950 GCA_963573935.1 Arctocebus calabarensis | reverse complement strand
AAAAATACCTGGGCGTTGTGGCTGGCGCCTGTAGTCCCAGCTACTCTGGAGGCTGAGGCAAGAATATCCTCTAACCCCAGGTGTTGGAGGTTGCTGTGAGCTGTGTGACGCCATGGCACTCTACCGAGGGCGATAAAGTGACTCTGTCTCTACAAAAAAAACAAAAACAAAAACAAAAAACCACTTTCTATAGGTCTTCCAGACATTCAAAACCAGACTCCCCAGGTCCAAGAAGCAAAATAGACAGACAGAATTTTTTTTTTTTTTTGAGACAGAGCCTCAAGCTGTCGCCCTGGGTAGAGTGTCCTGGCATCACAGCTCACAGCAACCTCCAATTCCTGGGCTCAAGCGAGTCTCCTGCCTCTGCCTCCCAAGTAGCTGGGACCACAGGCGCCTGCCACAACACCCGGCCATTTTTGTTTGGGTTGCAGCCGTCATTGTTGGTTGGCGGGCCCAGGCTGGATTTGAACCCGCCAGCTCAGGTGTACATGGGCTGGCGCCTTAGCCCGCTGAGCCACAGGCGCCGAGCCATAGACAGACAGAATTAACAACACTCTGTTTCAGAAAAATTTTGACCTAAATTAAAACTGCCACATTCTAAGCAAGTTTACTTAGACAACTATTTTTATTTTTAGGCTTTGATTAATTTAGAACATAGTGAGATTATTTAACTTAAAAAGTCTCATTATAAAGTGCCTTGGTTTTAGGCTGGGTGAGGTGGCTCGCACCTGTAATCCTAGCACTCTGGGAGGCCGAGGTAGGTGGATCATTTGAGCTCAGGAGTTAGAGACCAGCCTGTGAAAGTGTGAGACCCCCATCTATTCTAAAAATAGAAAAACTAGCCAGGTTTTATGGCAGGTACCTATCATCCCAGCTGCTCCAGAGCCTGAGGCAAGAGGATTACTGGAGGGGAGGGGGACAAGAGTTTGAGGTTGCTGTGAGGTAGGTTGCTGCCACAGCCCTCTACCCAGGGTGACTGAGTGAGACTGTCCAAAAAAAGAAGGAAAAAGAAAAACTAGCTGGACGTAAGGAGATTGAGGACAAAGGATTGTTCAATGCCAAGAGTTTGAGGTTATTGTGAGCTATAATGCCATGGCATTCTACCCAACATGACAGAGTGAGACTCTATCTCCCTAAAAATAAAATAAAATAAAATAAAACAGTGCGTTGGTTTGGCTCAGTGCATGTAGCCCGGTAATTATGGCACTGGCCACATACACTGGGGCTGGTGATATTGAACCCGGCTGGAGCTTGCTAAATAATGAAAACTACAACAAAAAATAGCCAAGTGTTGTGGCAGAGGCTCCTGTAGTCCCAGCTACATGGGAGGCTGAGGCAAGAGAATCATTTAACCCCAAGAGTTTGAGGTTGCTGTGATCAGTGACACGACAGCACTCTACTGAGGGTGACATAGTGAGACTCTGTCTCAAAACAAACAAACAAAAAAAGGTGCATTGGTTTAAAGAATCAGATTCCAAAAGGAATTTAGCCTTAATCAGTATACATATAACAAATAAAATGTAATATTTCATGTAAGATAGACCTTTCTTTTAAGAAAACAAATTACTAAAAATAATACAAAAAGAAATATCCTGATAGCCTGGCACAGTGGCTTAGGCCTGTAATCCCAGCACTCTGGGAGCCCAAAGCAGGGATTGCTTGAGTTCAGGAGTTTGAGACCAGCCTAACCCAGAGCAAGATCTCATCTCTAAAAATAGCCAGAGTTGTGGTGGAGGCTGTAGTCCCAGCCACCTGGAAGGCTGAGGAGGATCACTTGAGCTAAGAGCCTGAGGTTGCTGTGAGCTATGATGCCAGAGCACTCTACTGAGGGCAACTGAGAACTAAGACTCTGTCTCCAAAAAAAAAAAAGTGATAATCAAAATTTAAAAAATATGATGTCTAAGGCCACAAAAGACTTTAGACACAAATTCTTTCCAATCTACCAGGAAAGGAAAAGAAAGAAAGGAGAAAGAGAGATTGAGAAAGTGAGAGCTTCCAATTTTAGTGTAGTTCTGATAGCAGAACCTGGCAAGGAAGGTGTTGAAATAAAAATATCAGACTGCAGGTTTTCATTGTTTCTTTTGTTAGACCGCAGGTTTTCGTTGTTTTTTTCTTTTGTTTTGTTTTTTGGAGACAGAGTCTCATTCTGTTGCTCTGGGTAGAGTGCTGTAGTGTCAGCCTAGTTCACAGCAATCTCCAACTCTTAGGCTTAAGTGATACTCCTGCCTCAGCCTCCTGAGGAGTTGGGACTATAGGTGTCTGCCACCAGGTCTGGCTTAATACGGATGAGGGTCTCTAACTCCTGAGCTCAGGTGTTCAATCCGCCACAGCCTCCCAGAGTTCTAGGATTAGAGGCCTGAGCCACCAAATCGCAGTTCTTTACCTGGAGTCTTTATTTATCGTATTTCTTTTTGTTGTTGTTGTTGCAGTTTGGCCTGGGCTGGGTTTGAACCCACCACCCTCTGCATATGGGGCCGGTGCCCTACACACTGTGCCACAGGTGCCACCCTCTACCTGGAGTCTTTAGACACTGGGTATTCATGAATGGAACTTCAAGAGGGCCCCCAAATCCTTGAAATCATATAGATAATTGTGTGTATATATGACATTTTTCTTTTTAGAAAGAGAGGGTATATGCTTTTATTTGATTTTCAAACATGTCTATGACCTACAGAAAGAACTATGGCAATAGAGCAATTTCCACCAATGAGAATAGGGATATCGTAAATTAAATATTAATGAGATAAATTCAGCAATGTATTAAAAACCATTATATCATGACCTAGGATATTTTACAAAAGAAATTTGAGATAGTCAACATAGATCTGTTTAGGTTTACAGTGGCAATCTCTAGATGGTGGCAATATAAGATTTAATTTTCTTCCGAATGTTTTTTGAGGTCAACCCAGAAAATCAATAGGAATAATAAAAAAGAATGACAACAAATATTCAATAAATAAGCAGCTAAAAGATAATAGCATCCTTAGGTCCATAGCAATAATGAGATAGAAAAAAAATTTTAAAGATTTTCTTCATAATAGCAATAACAGCTATGAAGTGCTAAGAGTAAGTATAATGAGATTTTTGCGAGATTTATATTAATAAACCTTAAAACTTTTCCAAAGGACTTTGTATTAGTTTTCTATGGCTGTCATAACAAATGGCCACAAATTAGATGACCTAATCCTCTCACAGATTAGGAGGCTGGTACATTTTTGGAGGCTCTGAGGGAGAGAGATACTCTTCATACACTTATTCTGGCTCCTAGTGGTCCTGGCAAATCTTGGCATCCTGCGGCTTACTAGGCTTACTAGGCCACTATTTCCACCTCTTTCATCACATCACCTTCTTCGCTGTATGTCTGTGTATCCATTTCTGTCTGTATAACTTTCATCAGATTTGGGAAGCATCCTAATCTCATATGATCTCATCTCAATCCTTACTTAATAATATACACAAGAACCTTACTTCTGGCTTGGTGCCTACAGCGCAAGCAGCTAAGGCACCAGCCTCATACATGGGAGCTGGCGGGTTCAAATTCAGCGTCAGCCTCCCAAACAACAATGATAATTATAACTAAAAAACCAGCTGGGTATTGTGGTGGGTGCCTGTAATCTCAGCTACTTGGAAGGCTGAGGCAAGAGAATCTCTTAAGCCCAAGAGTTGGAGGTTGCTGTGAGCTGTGATGCCACAGCACTCTACCCAGGGCAACATAGTGAGACTCTGTCTCAAAGAAAAAAAGAACCTTACTGGGGGAAGCGCCTGTGACTCAGTGGGTAGGGCACCGGCCCCATATACCAAGGGTGGCGGGTTTGAACCTGATCCTGGCCAAACTGCAACAAAAAATAGCCAGGTGACGCAGGTGCCTGTAGTCCCAGCTACTTGGGAGGCTGAGGCAAGAGAATCGCCTAAGCCCAGGAGTTGGAGGTTGCTGTGAGCTGTGATGCCACAGCACTCTACTGAGGGTGACATAGTGCGACTCTGTCTCAATAAAGAAAGTGAAAAAGAACCTTACTTCCAAACAAGGCTGCCTTCTGGGGTTCCATGTAGTCATGAATTATGCAAACCACTTAATTTTCTGCAGGCTTAACAGGACTTGAATAAATTAAGAAATCCACTATGTTCCAGAATAGTAGAACTTAGTATTTTAAACGTATTATTTTGTAATTACTAAAAGAATAACTAAAGGAGTAGTAAAAACTAGATAAAGGAGATAAAAATTTAAAAAATTACTGGAAAAGATGATAGGAAGCATGAAGACAGACAAGATGAAACCAATAAAAACTAATTATAAAGATGGTAGACTTACATCAGATTCTATCAGTAAACTCATTAAATGTAAATGGATGTCACTGTTTCTATAATGGACTGAGTTATATGCTGCTTATTAGAAACCCATCTTAAACATGAAGACACAGACAACCTGAAAGTCAAAGGACAGAAAACAACAAACAGTACGAAAACCCTAATCAAAAGAAAGCTGGTGTCGCTATCTTTATGAGACAAAGTGTATTTCAGACAAGGAGTATTGCTAGAGATAATAAAGAACATTTTTAGCCTGGTGTGGTAGCTCTTGCCTGTAATCCCAGCTACTCTGAAGGCTGAAGCTCATGAATCACTTCAGCCCAGGAGTTCAAGGCCGCAGTAATCTTAATTGCACCGCTGCGCTCCAGCCTGGGTGACAGGGCGAGACGCCATCTCAAAAATAAAATAAAACGGTCTTTAGGCCAGGCGCTGTGGCTCATGTGCGTAATCCTAGCACTCTGGGAGTCCATGGTGGGAGGATTGCTTGAGCTTAGGAATTCTAGACCAGCCTGAACAAGACCCCATCTTTACATCATAGCTCACAGCAATCTTAAACCCCGCTATCCTCTTGCCTCAGCCTCCCAAGAAGCTAAAACTACAGGCACCTGCCACAATGCCCAGCTAGCTTTTCTTTTTTTAGTAAAGATGGCAATAGTGTGAGACTACGTCTCCAAACACAACAAAAACAAAACAAACAAAATACCCAAAAAGTGTCTTCAATAGGAAGATCCAACAATACTAAATTTGTATGGATGTAAGTAACATAACTTTAAAATATACAAAGTGGCTTAAGGAGTAGGGCACCGGTCCATATACCAGAGGTGGCAGGTTCAAAAGTGGCCCCGGCCAAAAAAAAAAAAAAAAAACAAACTACAAAAAATAAATAAATAAAAATAAAATAAAATATACAAAGCAAAAGTGAGCTGAACTAAAAAGAGAAATAGACAAATTTACAATCATACTTGGAGGTTTTAGCAAACATCTCTCAGTCACTATTAAAAACAAGAAGGCCAAAAAGTCAATATAAATATATTTAAACAACACTGTTAAGCAACTTGGCCTAAGCGATATTTATAGAACACTATACTGAACAACTGCAGAATACCTCTCCTGTTCAAATGCAAACCAAAAATAGACCACATGCTGGGTCCTAAAGCAAGTCTCAACACATTTTAAAGGACTGAAATCATAAAAAAGTATTTTCATTGACTACAAGAAATCAACATAAACAGAGAAGTAGAAAATTCCACAATGTATAGAAATTAAGGAACACACTTCTAAGCGACCTGTGGGTCAAAGAGGAAATCACAGAGGAAATTAGGAAATATTTTGAACTGAAGACTAATAAAAATAAAACATATCAAAATTGTGACATGCAGCTAAAAAATGCTTCAAAGGAAATTTATGGTTTCTAATGAAGATGTTAGAAGAAAAGAATGGTTGAAAGTCAATATTCTAAGCTTTTGTTTTATGAGACTAGAAAAAGAAGAGCACATAAACCTCAAAGAGGGTTAGGTGAGAGAAAAAGGGAAAAAAACAAAAAACACTCAAATAAAATAGAAAGAAGGAAATAAGTATAGTAATCATTCAAATAGAAAGTGTATCCAATTGAGAAAATTATCAATTTTCTGTAAATATCATAATAAAATCTATAATCTATTTTCTGTAAATATCATAATAAAATCTATAATCTCCTAAGAATAATAATCAGTAAAAAAGAGAGAAAATACAAATGGCCAATATCAATAGTTTCAAAGGGTGATGTCACTGTATGTTGTACAAATATTAAAAGGAAAATTGGAGAATACAATGAAGAACTCTGTGCCAATACATTTGACAACTTCAATGAAGTGGAAAAATTATTTGAAAAATACAATTTACAAAACTGATACAAAAAAAAATTAAACCAAATGCTCTAATGTATGTTAAAGAAATGGAATCTCTAATTACAATCCCACAAAGATAATTTTGGCTGGGTTGTCTCCAAAGGTGAATTCTTCCAATTATTTAAGGAGAAATAATGACAACCTTTCTCAAACCCTTTCAGAGATTAGAGAAAAAGAAAATGGTTATCTACTTGATTTGTGAAGCTAACATAAATCCGGTGTGAAAACAAAAATCCTTTCTGCATATGGAAAGAATTATGCATATAATCTTTTTTTATTTTTGAGACAGAGTCTCACTATGTCACTCTCAGTAGAGTGTGGTGACATCACAGTTCACAGCAACCTCTAACTCTTGGGCTTAAGCAATTCTCTTGTCTCAGCCTCCCAAGTAGCTGGGACTACAGGCGCTCACCACAATGCCCAGCTGTTTTTTTGTTGTTGTTGTAGTTGTTGTCATTGTAGTTTGACAGGCCCTGGGCGGGGTTTGAACCTACCTGCCCAGCACCCTAGTCTCTGAGCTACAAGCACTGAGCCTATGCATATAATCTTAAGGAAAAATGATAAATAATACATTGTATATTATAAAATTACAACATACTTTATTATTATAAAAATTATAAATAAAACGTTAGCAAATGGAATACAGAGATAAAAACAATAATATATCGTGTAGTTTATCAGAGAAAAACTATGTAATTATTATTAATTTTTTTAATATGTGCCTTGTGCCTTTTACATTTTTCTTTTTCTTTCTTTCTTTTTTTTTTTTTTGAGATAGTCTTCATCTGTGCCCTGGGGTTGAAGGCTATGGTGTTAGAGCTCATGACAACCTTAAAGTCTTGATGTCAAGAGATCCACATGCCTCACTTTCCCAAGTAGCTAAGACTACAGTCACCTATAATTACCTTAATAGCTACAGAAAAACCACTTGATAAAATATAACACTCATTTAGAAAAAAAATTCTCAGCAAACTAATAGAAATAGCCACGTGTGGTGGTAGGCCCCTGTAGTCCCCGCAACTTGGGAGGCTGAGGGAGGAGGATTGCTTGAATCCAGGAGTTAAAAGGTCAGCCTGAGAAACAGTAGATAGACCCCCATATTCTCTCCTTCACCCCCAAAAGAAAAGAAAAGCCAAACCTGCTGGCCTATACCTGTAATCCTAGCACTTTGGGAAGCCAAGGTAGGGGAATCATTTGAGGCCAGGAGTTCAAAACCTACCTCAGCAATAGCAAAACCCATCTCTCCAAAAAAGAAAACCCCAAACACACATATAAAAAACCCAAAACAAAACAAAACCCATTACGGCTGGATGAATTAAAGTAGGTGATGATCATGCCATCATGCTGCAGCCTGGGTAACAGAGAGAGACCCTGCCTTAGAAAAAAAGAGAGAAGGCCAGCTCCATGGCTCATGGCTGCAATCCTAGCACTCTGGGAGGCTGAGACAAGAGAATTACTTGAGCCCAAGAGTTTGAGTTTGCTGTGAGCTATGATATCACTGCACTCTACAAAGGGCAACAAAATCAGACTCTGTCTCAAAAAAAAAAAAAGAGAGAACTGAGAAAAGCATTCTGTACAAAAAAAAACCCTCAAAACAATGGCTGCCATATGTAATAGTGAAATATTGAATGCTTTTCCTTTGAGGTGCCAATGCAATTTTGCAGTAGAAGGTATGTTTTTTGTTATTTTTCAACCTACGACGTTAGAACTAATGAATATTCACATGGGGTAAAATAACATAAACTTGACCATCACCTTATTCCATACACAAAGATTATTCCACAATGGCTTATAACTTTAAATGTCAAATTAAAATAACCAAACATCTAGAACAGAACATAGAATGTCTTTGTGTCTTTGGGGTAGAGAATATGAAAGACAATAACCATAAAAGAAAAATTACGTAATGAAACTTCACCAAAATTTAAAACTTTTTGTTGTTAAAAAATATCATTAAGAGGGCGGCACCCGTGACTTAAAGGAGTAGGGCGCCAGCCCCATATGCCAGAGGTGGTGGGTTCAAATCCAGCCTCAACCAAAAACTGTAAAAAAAAAGAAAAAAGAGGGCGGCGCTTGTGGCTCAGTCAGTAAGGCGCTAGCCCCATATACCGAGGGTGGCAGGTTCAAACCCAGCCCCAGCCGAACTGCACAACAACAACAACAAAAAAAATTTTTTAAAAATATAGTTAAGAAAGTTGAAAAGCCAGAGTTCAGTGTCTCAAACTCGTGGGCTCAAGCCATCAAACTCATGTCTATAATCTTAGCACTTTGGGAGGCCGCAAAGTGCTAAGATTATATGAAAAATACAATCTATGAAAAATAAAAAAAATTAGCCAGGCACAGTGGTAGGTATCTACAGTTCCGGCTACTCTCGAAGCTGAGGCAGAATTGCCTAAGCCCAGGCATTCAAGGCAGCAGTGAGCTATGATGATGCTACACTCCAGCCCCAGTGACAGAGGGAGAAGGAGGAGGGGGAGGGGGAAGTGAGGGGGGAGGGAGAAGGGGAAGAGGAAAAACTTAAACAACCACCACATACAAGAGAATACCCAAATGGTCGTTATACATATGTGTACATATGAAAACATGGCCGACATCATTAGTCATCAGGCAAGTGCACAAGATACCATTATATAGACACCAGAAAGTCTAAAATTTAAACAAGGTGACATATTGAGTATTGGGAATAATTTGGAGCCACTGGAACGCTCCTATAATTAAAGGTAGAGTGCAATTTTGGAAAACTGTTTACACCTCAACAATCCTTTTTTTTTTTTCTTTTTTTTTGCTAGGTTTATTGAGGTATAATTGACAGATAATAACTGTATATATTTATAATATACAACAAGCGCATATACATGCATATAATGTGAAATAATTACCATAAGCAAGCTAATTAACATATGTCACCTCACATAGTTATCTTTTTTTTTCTTTTTCACATAGTTATCTTTTATGTGTGTGTGGTAAGAACATTTGAGATTTACTCTCAGCGATTTTTGACATTCCATGTATCCTCTACAACCATCATTCTGCATGATGGATCACCAAAACTTACTCCTTCTCTCCAAGTTGAACTTGGTGCCCCTTAGCCAACTTCTCCCTTCTCTCCCATAGCCCCTGGCAACCATCATTTGATTCTTTCTATGAAATCAATTTTTTAAGATTCCATAAATGAGTGAGATCATGCAGTATTTGCCTTTCTGGCCTGATTTATTTTACTTAGCATAGTGGCCCCCAAAATTATCTATATTGTGGCATATGACAGGATTTTCTTCTTTTTTTAAGGGTATGGTATATCTCTGTACCATGCATCCATTGATTAACACATAGTTTGATTCCATATCTTGGCTATTGTGGATAAGGTAATAATAAATATGAGAGTACAGATATCTTTTTTTTTTCCTTAGTTTTTGGCTGGGGCTTGGTTTGAACCCACCCGCCACCTCCAGCATATGGGGCCGGTGCCCTACTCCTTTGAGCCACAGGTGCCGCCCCAGATATCTTTTTGATGTACTACTTTCATTTACTTTGGATATATGCCCAGAAGTGGGATTACTGGATCCTATAGTAGTTCTATTTTTGATTTTTTGAGGCACCTCCATACTGTCTTCCATAATGGTTGTATTAGTTTACATTCCCATTGACAACATACAAGAGTTCCCTTTGCTCCGCATCCTTGCCAACATTTGTTAACATTTGTCTTTTTGACCATAGCCATTCTAACTGGGGTAAGATGATATCTCATTGTGGTTTTAATTTGCACTTCTCTTTTGGTTAATGGTGTTCAACATGTTTTTATATACCTGTGGGCCACTTGTATGTCTTCTTTGGCTCGGCAATTCAACATCAAGTATATGGCCAAGAGAAATGATATATATACCCAATGAAAGATATATACAAGTATCTTTTCGGCAGCTTTATTCATTACAGTAAAAAACTGGAATCAGTTCAAATGTCCATCAGCAGGAAACTGATAACTATTTAATGGATAACTATTTTGTAGCCATGTGATGGAATATAACACAATAATAAAAAAAGAATTAACTACGGATACACACAACCGCATGGATGAGTTCCACACATACACATAATTTGTTGAACAAAAGAAGACTTCATGAAACTGTTTGATTGCATCGATATTAAATTTAAGAACCGTCAAAATGAACTGATGTTGTTAGAAGTTGAAGGAGTAATTATTCTTGGGTGGGTGGGTTAAGTAGCAAGAGAGAACTTTCTGAAATGATAAAAATGTTTTTTGTTTATTTTTTTCTTGGCCGGGGTTGGGTTTGAACCCTCCACCTCCAGCATATGAGGCTGGCACCTTACTCCTTTGCCACCCACAATGTTTTTTTTTCTTAATTTTTTTAATTTTTAAATTCTCGTTAATATAAGGGCATAAACAATGTAATATGGTTACATTGTTTTTCCTCCTCCTCCTCCTCCTCCTTTTCCTCCCTTCTCCTTCTTGACAGAGTCTCACTCTGGTGCCCTGGTAGAATACTGTGGCGTCATATCTCATAGCCACCTCAAACTCTTGGGCTTGAGTAGTCAATCCTCTTGCCTCAGCCTCCCCAGTAGCTGGGTGTATAGGTATGTGCCACAACGCCCACCTAATCTTAAGAGATGGGGTCTAATTCTTGCTCAGCCTGGTCTCAAATTCCTCAGCCTCCCAGAGTGCTGGGATCATATATATGAACCACTGTGCCAGCCTACATTGTTTTTATTTCTAAGGTGAAGTTCAAGTCGTAGTTGAGCCCTTCACCCAGGAGGCGTGCTGAACACCTTCACTGTGCACTAGGTGAGACCCCGCCGGTCACCCTCCCTTTTCTCCCTTCACTCGTTCCCCTCCCCCTTACTAGACTATACTTGTGTTTTTCTTTCCTGTGGGTGTGTTGTTGTTTATATATTAGTTTTATGTTAGTGTTGAGTATACTGGATATTTGTTTTTCTGTTCTTGTGATACTTTCCTAAGAATGTGTTTCAACACAAAAGACAAAAGATGTAAAGTCCTCATCTTTTCTTATGGCTGAATAATACTCCATGGTATTCATATACCACGCAGACACATAGATTGCTTTTTTTTTTTTTTTCTTTGAGACAGAGTCTCACTATGTCACCCTCGGTAGAGTGCCATGGCATCAGAGCTCACAGCAGCCTCTAACTCTTGGGTTTAAATGATTCTCTTGCCTCAGCCTCCCAAGTAGCTGGGACTACGGGTACCTGCCACAATGCCTGGCTATGTTTGTTGTTGTTGTTGTAGTTGTCACCATTGTTTGGCAGGCCGGTTTCGAACTCACCTGCTCTGGTGTATGTGGCTGGTGCTCTAGCCAGCAATAGGCGCCAATCCATTCATGGGTTGATGGACATTTGGGCTGCCTCCATATCTTGGCAATTGTGAATTGAGCTGCAATAAACATTCTGGTGCAAATGTTCTTATGGTAAATTGATTTTTTCTTCTGGATAGATACCTACTAATAGGATTACAGGATCAAATAGAATGTCCACTTTAAGTTCTTTGAAAATTCTCCATACTTCTTTCCATAGAGATTGTATTAGTTTGCAATCCCTCCAGCACTACAAAGATAGAAATGTTTCATATATCTGGATGATGGTTACTCAGATATATATATATATATATATATATAAAGTTATTGAGCTTTTCATTTCAGATTTTTATACTTTCCTATCTCATTATATCTACTTAGACATTGTAAAATATCTAAAACTGCATTAACAATAAAAATGAAAAAAAATTAAACTTACTACCTTTTTCCAATCAGATTGGCAAAGAGCAAACAAATGGTTTCTTGTATACTGTCGGAGGTAGTGCAAAATGGCACAATTTGTTTTTTTGAGACAGTGTCTCACTCTATTGCCCAGACGAGAGTGCCATAGTATCAGCCTAGCTCAAGGCAACCTCAAATTCGTGAGTTTGAGCGAATTGATAAAAATTTTTGAAGGACAATTGAGAAATATACATCAAAACTCTACAATGCATACTCTTTGACTCAGCAATTTAACTTTTTTTTTTTTTTTTTGAGACAGAGTTTCACTATGTTGCCCTCAGAAGAGTGCTGTGATATCACAACTCACAGCAACCTCAAACTCTTGGGCTCAAGCAATTCTCTTACCTCAGCCTCCTAAGTAGCTGGCGTTACAGGTGCCTGCCACAATGCCTGGCCAGCTTTTGGCTGTAGTTGTCATTGTTATTTTAGCTGGCTGAGGCTGGATTCCAACCCACCAACCTCATGTATGTGGCTGGTGCCATAACCACTGTGCTATGGCGCAGAGCCTGGAAACAGGCATTAAAGGCAATCTTTCCTCTTTCATTAAGAAGAATCTGGGGCTTGGCACCTGTAGCTCCAAGCCTCTACGGCACTAACCACATAAACCAGAGCTGGTGGGTTCGAATTCAGCCCAGGCCTGCCAAACAGCAGTGACAACTGCAACCAAAATATAGCTAGTTGTTGTGGCAGATGCCTGTAGCCCCAGCTACCTGGGAGGCTGAGGCAAGAGAATCGTTTAAGCCCAAGAGTTTGAGGTTGCTGGTTGCTGTGAGCTGTGACGCCATAGCACTCTACCCAGGATGACAGCTTGAGACTCTGTCTCAAAAAAAGAAAAAAAAAAAGAAGAATCTGGCTGAATCCCATCCATGGTAGCAAGACCTTTGGGTATGGCTGTGATTTGTCTTGACAATGCAGAAGTCAAATGGGCTAGCAAAGTAGCATGAATGGTGAGCTCACTTACTCAACCCCAACAGGAGTGGAAGAAGATTTGATGAAAAGAACAATGTAACTGCCACCTGCTAGGGAAACACCGACCCAGTTTTGCTTTAAGGGTTGTAGCTGTTGGAAAACACTGTCTCCTGGGCAGCTGCTTTGGCTACTGTCCCCAATTAACTTAGCAGAGTCTCAAAAATAGAAGGCAGCCTCTGTTGTGTTATATAATAAACAGTTCTTTATTTGAAATGACAATATTTACTTTTCCTATAGTGAACTTCAACAGCCTACTAGGCAGTGGGCAAACAGCAGAAACACCTAAAATGGAAACTTGAGAAAGCAGTCTCGCTAGTACAGTTTATACTAACGTTTTACTTGACCAACAAGTAATTCGAAGATTCTCTCCACATTACTTTCACATTGTGTCTAGTTTGTACAGGATCATGGACTTCATGTGACTTTGCTGCCACCGTGCACATTTCTTCTTCTACCTTTATGTCCTGAAATGTGCAAGACAGTTATGCGGTAGTGAACTCTCCAGTACTCAAGTGTTGAAGCAGAGCTGGGGGTTGGCCCATCAAGGATGTTTTCTAACCTTGATGAAGCGTCTCTGCCACGTGAGCTGAGGACTCACCTAACGGTCTCCTGAACTCGCTACCCACAGAAAATGTGAGATGATAAGCATGGATGGATGAAGTAGCTAAGTTTATGATAACTTTGTTTTATAAACACAATAAATGAATGCAGTTTCTGACCAAAGTTTCTCCCAAATGGTAACTGAACAGGAGCTGCTAAGCTTGAGCCTTGATTCTGTGCTTTTTTATGTCCCAATATTAAAAATGAATATGCATTTTAAAGTCATATTTTGAGATGGATTACATGGTTTAAAAGTTTAAAAGTCTCTAAACAGAGAAACGATGAACAAAAGTTGATCATCAGTCATACATGTTCTAAGTGTAACCAAAAACGTGTGTACCTCCATCATATCCTGAAATAGAAAAATAAAAATAAATAAAAAATAAAATAGATATCCATGGGGGGGGGAGAATGTTTTCTAAGCAATTGCACAAGACTGGCAGTTTCAACTAATGACTTCTTAGCCTTTTCTAGCAGCAAAGAGTATGGTGCCTATATTTCATTTTCAAGTGATTTTTAAAGAGAGAAAAATAATAAATTATGATTATTAACTTTTTCCAGTATTGAATCTCTCTTTTATAAATGAGAAGCTAAAATCTATTGTTCATTATTATAAAAACCCCTGGCTTGGCGCCTGTAGCTCTAAGGCACCAGCCACACACCAGAGCTACAGGTTTGAATCCCGCCCAGGCCTGCCAAAAAACAGTGACAACTACAACCAAAAAAAAAAATAAAACAAAACAATAGCTGGGGGTTGTGGCAGGTGCTTGTAGTCCCAGCTACTTGGGAGGCTGAGGCAAGAGAATTGCTTAAGCACGGGAGTAGGAGGTTGCTGTGAGCTGTGATCCCAAGGCTCTCTACCCCAGGTGACAGCTTGAGGCTCTGTCTCAAAAAACAAACAAACAAAAACCCTTTATACAACTTTTCAAATGATGAAACAAATGACTATTTTGCTGTATAAACAGTCATCTTTAACTTTGTCAGAGATATTATTTTCCAGTCCTTTTATCTTATTGTGGAAAGTCTCCAGAGTATCTCCAGTTTTTGCAAATCTTCAAAGGGTTGGGAAGTCCAACTGAGTTTCACTATTCTACAGGGGCTGTGTTCAATGAAGAGATGTTTACCAATCTCTAGATTTTTAAGCTAGCATTTAGGAAGCAATACTGGCTACTCTACTATTTTTTTGGACAGTGAGATTTGCTTAATTTTTGCAACTGGTATTTGGGATTTCTTCAGAGATTTTTCTTTCTTGTAGTTGTTTTCTTTTTTTTTTTTTGAGACAGAGCCTCAAGCTGTCACCCTGGATAGAGTGCTGTGGCATCACAGCTCACAGCAACCTCCAGTTCCTGGGCTCAAGCGAGTCTCCTGCCTCTGCCTCCCAAGTAGCTGGGACTACAGGTGCCC
>CAUYON010135129.1:0-27395 GCA_963573935.1 Arctocebus calabarensis | reverse complement strand
GCTGTCTCCCTGTGTCCCCAAAGGGAAGTTTCTGGGCAGATCCCGCCTGGCAGAGATGCCTGAAGTCCTCTCTCCCCAGTCTCACTGTGCCCAGCCGCAAGGAAGCTGTTACTCGTCCGCCATCTTGCTCCGCCCCCCTTTAACATATTTATCATAGTTACTTTCATAAAATAGCTGACCTTTTCTGCAAGACCATTTAACATTTTTATTTTGGTATTTCAAAATCCCTGATTGATAAGTCCCACATCTTTGGACCTTGAAAATCGGTCTTAATTTCTTTCTTCATCATTTGTCTAATAGATTTTGCCTAAATTCCAGACACAGTTTGTGAAAACCAGTGAAGTAACTAGTTTCTATTACTAGTTTAAATATTTCAACAATTTATTTCCACCTTAAAAATGTGGAGTTCTCCAATTAAACCAAAAATTTATAAGTTACAAATTAACAACCAAATAATTCAGAAACAAGGAGAAGAAAAACCAATTCTTGATTAGATCTGAATGTGGATATATAATAAATATTGACTGAAAACTACACTAGTAATTTAAAAATCCCCAATGAATTAATCCTTTAATACAAAAGAATTAATTATTACTGTAATATGTGTAAAAAAGAAAAGAAAAACTAAATGCTAATAAGTAATCACTATGTGCATGGCACAGTTACATTACAACTTTAGTTGACTATCGTAAGATTCATATTGTAGAACTGAGGGCTTACATGTCAGTATCCCAACCTTAGTCAGACATTAGAGGAGCCAGGTTCCAAAATTAGCTATGACTGACTTCTGGTTCCAGGTCTGGAAGAAATGAAAAAAATGGAAGTGACAGGATCAGAAGAATAAGAAGAAAAGGCCTAACTTCAAAGATTATAAGAAACCACAGAAACCACAGAAAGCAGACATCAGTATAAGGAAAGCCATCAAACAATGAAATTCTCTGAGGGACCATTAAGTGAGTTCTTGGCCACAGAGATAGGAATACAGATATTCTGGCTGCTCTACACACTGGTTCTCTAGCAGTGAAACAACTTAGGCAGGGATTTAAAATATTACCAAATCACCGAGGGCTGTGGCTGGGACTATCAATCAAAGCAGGCATAAAAATGCCTCATAGCTGAGCCTAGGGACTCTTTATAAAATAAAGTTTGGTTAAAACATAGCTAGAGATCAGCAAATAGCTGAAATATCCACCAGCAATGCTCAAGGCAATGATCGAGTGGACTGTGTTCATATACACAGCTCCAAGATATTCAAGTAGTAGTGAGGCTGGCAATTTTAAGATGTAGAATGACCCTAAAATATTAACCATCCCAAAAAGGCAAGAACTTTCATTATTCTAAATGATTGTCTTCCTCAAAATACCTTTTACCCCCTGGATATTCTTTATGAAATTAACTAAGAATTAACTTTATTAACTTTCTAAACAAGTCCGTAAGTCATAAATCATAATCTTTATAATGTATAATATTTCAGAGAAATGTCTATATTTGGGTGATAGCTCTTATTTATGCCTTTAAAATGTAATTTTTTTTTTTTGAGACAGAGTCTCACTATGTCACCCTTGGTAGAGTGCCATGTGGTCATGGCTCCCAGCAACCTCAAATTCTTGGGATCAAGTAATGCTCTTGCCTCAGCCTCACATAATTGTACAGGTGCCTGCTGCAATGCCCAGGTATTTTTAAAGATGGGGTCTCGGTCTCTCTCAGACTGGTCTAGAACTTCTGAGCTCAGGATTCCACCCACCTTGACCTCCCAGAGTGCTAGGATTACAGGTGTGAGCCACCTCGTCCAGCCCATCAAATGTTATTTTTGATCAGAAAAATTAAGGACTTTTTATCTGGGCTATGATAAAAAAACAAAACTTCAGAGATTTTCAATAGTAGAATTCAAGCACATATATAACTACATTAATACATACATGAAGTCAATGATCAAATTAACTACAAATTATAATGCTGAAAAATTTTATATGTAGCCAAGAAGTATAGACATTTAAATGTCATGTTTATAAAAATAAGGAGGATTATTTTCTTTGAAAGCTCTGCCTATGAAAATCATAAATATAGGTCAGTAGGTTAGTTTTAAAATACATTGTTGCAGGGGGTGGGTGGCAGGAATAAAATAAAATTAAAAAATAAAATAAAATACAACGTTGCTTCAAAATATGTCCCAGAAGAAATTCTAATAAGTTGTTGGCAGAGTTTATTTTTTCTTTCATAGAGAACTAATAAAAATGATAATCAGCAAATCTATGAATATATTTGTGAAGTTTTATTTCTTAAATGTAGTGAATGATTTTTTCCTGTAAGTAACAGGGAAACTAATCAAAATGCAAGAAAATACTAATTCACTTAATAAGAATCTTTTCATCGTGTGTCTCAGTAAAATCGGGAATAAAAGTTAGCATTGGAATTAGTCAAGATTAGTTTTCCATTCAAGGGACCAGAAATTCAAAACAAAATTTGGTTAAAAATATGGAAGCTTGGTTTTTTATTACATAATAATTAAGATCCATGGGCCAGGGTTGGGAAGGTCCTCCAGGAATTGGAGATCTAGCATCCTCCTATCCTGATGTACAACTTTTTCAGAGTTTCCATTTCCGATTCATGTTATGGTAGAGAAAGACTATTTTAGCCCTCATTCTAGACAATAATAGAATAAATTAGAGAGAAAAATATAGTCAAAACTTTCATATCTTTGGATAGAATTGAATGAATTGACAGTATCAATAAATAAGAAAAGTTGGTATGAACAGACCTTGTTTCAAGGAGCTAGGAGCACAGCTCAGATTCGGAAAGTCTGCTGTTACAGAGTGGACTAGCTGTTTCTACTACAGTGTCTCTACAGGCTTTGTTTGTTTTTCCTAAGACACTAAATGATTGCTACAGCTTCAACCATTACAGAGAAGATGCTTTCCAAGGCAGAGCCATCCCCTCCTGCTACCCCCACTGTCTGAGAGGATTTCCCTTCCTCAGGGCTTCTCAGAACTTTCATCGACAGCTCATGGGACAGTATCAGGTCACGTGCCCAGCTCTGAATCAAGGACCGGTGTGAAAACAAGGATCTGGGGAGGAGAGTGAGATCGACTCAAATGACCAAAACCTCTGATAATTACTCCTCTTACACTGTGAACTTCGGTGATAAAACAGAGTTCTGTTGGCAAGCAAAATTGGAGAATAGCTGTTAGTTAAGTAGGACATAGTAATTGCCATTATAACACGGTTTGGGGTGTACAGTTCAAAATTCAATGATATATTAAAGCCCAAATTAAAAATGTTCAGCACAAATGTTCAGTTTTGGAAAGTGGTATTAGAAAATGGAAAGAAAGTGGAAGGAACCAAGAAAGGAAGAAAGAAGAAAAGAACAGAAGGACAGAGGGAGGGAAGAGAGACCAACTTTTTTGTTTAATTTCCAAATATTTCTTAAATTAAGTAGGAAGTCAAAATATACTATGAACTATTTAGAATTGAACAAAAAATGAGAATATAATGTACAAAAATACAAAAATGTTATATGATACAGCTGAAATTTTTCAGAATAAAATTAAAAGTCCAAAATGCTTTATGAGAAAGCAAGAGAGAACAAAAAATAATCTAAGCATCGAACTTTGGAAGTAAGAATAATAATATATTAAAACAAAACGAAAGAAAAACTATGCAAAGATGAAAGTGAAAATTAATTGCTTGGGGGGTACAATTCTTTTCTAGTTCTAAATTAGATATCGATTAACCTAACCTAATATATTATGAGGTTAAAGGAGAAAAATATACAAAAATATCCAAAGATGCCATACAAGAATTTGAAATCACTGCATCCTTAATTTTTAAAAAAAATCAAAAAACAAATTAAAAATAGGAGAAAATATCCGTTGAAGAGTATCAGAAATAAATAGAAAATCCCTTATTAACAATGCTTCAACCATCAATTATTAACATTGTTATTCTAATACAGATACTAAGAGAATTAAAGACTGTAGTCACCTAAGTAATGGAAAGTTAATATTTATGATAACTTTTATTATTATTCCTAATAAACTGAAAATATAAGTATATTAACATAGTATTCAGATTTATGAGAGAACTCAGCAAGATTCAAGACGAGATATATCAATATACATTACCATAGCCTTGCACCCTAACTATAGCTCTAATCAGTTATTAACAGATATAACTGATTTATAAAAGTAATCTTAAAGGGCTTTACCCACAATATAAATAAAATAAATAAGAGTAAAATAAACAAAATCAATTTATAAGACTTTTCTGAAGAAGATAATGAATTTCTATTCAAAACATGACTTGAGTAAATAGCAGATATTCCTAGATAAAAAGAATTACCATGGAAAACATTTTATTTCTCTTTAAATCTACATAAATACAGTACAATTAAGCTTTCATCACCAATAAAACCTGAGAAAATAAACTTCTTTAGAATATAAGCTGTATAGGGTTCCTGAAATTCAAATTGCAAGAGCAGAGAAGATCTCAAATAAATAGCTGATATGAGAATCAACAAAGAGCCTTGTAAAGCCTGTCAATTTTCGAAAAAAGCATGCATTTAAAAATCATTGTTAGGTAAAATAATCCTTGGCTACCATTATCACCCTCACACACATACAGAGCAAAGAAAACCACAGTCCATGTTTACAGGAGGTAGCTCAGGGCTCAGAAGCCATAGAGATTATTTTCAATACTGGCTAACGGTTCTAAGGAACCAAGACAGATAAACCAACTCAGTAAGAGTAAGCTTAACGTAATATTTTGGTTAACAATGATTTTTAAATGCATACCTTTGAAATTGGCAGTTTATTCTTTAAACTTTAGAATATATAATTTTCCCTTTTCATATGGAATTCACATTTCCAGCACTAAATTATATAGTAATACTCTACTTTATGCCCACATTATCACAAAATATGTATATACACTAAGGTTTTTTTTTTTTAATATATATACATGTTTTTATTAGATTTCCACGTTTTGCCTTCACAAAATTAAAAAGGCTTAAAATTTAACAACAACAATGTTTGAGGTAAGAACTAGAAACAAAAACCTTGCAAAGAATGAAGATGAATACATTCAGAAAAGAAATCAGACGATTGCTGCAACGAAGTATTAAGCAATAATAGTAATGCAAAGAAAGTAATATTCACATTGTCAAATAAGTTTAAAGTTTTAAATTTTATTATATAACAATTATTAAATAATCTCTCTTTTGTTTTGAGTTGTATCATAATTGTTTTAGTAGATAATTTTAGCATATGCATATAACAAATTTAACAAATAAATGTAATAAAGAATGAAATATTTTTTTCAAAATACAAATCTTAATGAGATAAGGCAATATTTTTTTATTATTGCCCTTATCAAAGGATAAATGAGTTATTGTTACAATATGCCTACACATAGTAAATTCTACCTAGTTTTCATCTTATTATTTGAAACATAAAGGAAGTCGGTTTATATGTATAGATTGATAGGAATGAAAGGGGTTTTGTTTTAATAATGCCACTCGACTTGAATGTCTTCAGAATTTCATGCCAAAATTACAAAATAGTGTCTGATCAAAAATTATTGTTTATTATGAATCAGTTAGCAAGTAGATTGCTATCCTTTGAGTTTCTTGAAAGCAATGAACATGAAACAATATGAATTACAAAGTACTTTATTAAACCCAGTTATTAGCACCATTCACTGTCTTGGTGTGATTTGGGGAAGAGATAATACCCAAAGAGGTTCTATCAAGGCTTTCCAAATGAAAATTTAGATTACTCTTACTCGATCTTTTGAATGCATGTTGTTTAACTTGATATATTAAGAAAGGGTTTGTGTTGGTAGCTTGTCATTCTCCTTTGCTCTTTGCCCTGCTCTCCGGCTGCTGTGCTGCGGCGTGGAGGAAGCAGTGGGCTGCCACGTCTTCTGATTTCTGCACAGTCGCAGGTGGGAGAAAGCTCGGCAGACAGTCTTGAAGGAGAGAAGCGAAGTCAGCGTGTTTGTTCTTCTGGATCCTTCTCCTTCAAGGCAGCCTCAGACTGGCTAACCAGAGAACAGCCTTGTTGACAAGAGTAACTCTCTCCCTCAAAGGTTCTCCCTCTCTTGTGCCTTTGGCTCAGAGCCTGACCCAGGGTGCGCCCTGTGGTTGTTCTGTAGCCCTGGCATCCCTCTTTAATTCATCACGTTCACAAATCCTAATTTTAGTACAACATTTGTTTACATCTGGACTGATACAGAGTTGAAGTAATAAAGATATTTAAAGATTCATTCATGTAATATTTTAAAGTGTTTTTGTCTTGAACCTGACATTCTTGTTAAGATCATTCAATTTACGAAAAATGTTCAGGATACGGCCCAATTAGCAAAGCTGATTCTCATTTTCAAGCCAAATACCTAATTCTTTCTTTTTGTCATGTAAAGTTCAATTTCATTTATCAATTTACATAAATGAGTTATGCGTTTCCAGGAATGACATTAAAAATATTGAGAAACAAATAGTGGCACACGTTTGCCAGATAGATTAGTAAATGTCATGGCTCAATATTGAAATATTTTATACCAGATGTAAGTTTATTCATTTAAGTTCTAAAAATTAGAAAATACATCAATACTCTATTTCTCTTTATTTAACTTTTATAATGCCATGCAATACTTGTATTTAGTATTAAGTACTATATATTTAGCTAAAATTGGTCATTTATAAAACAAGGATATGATATAAAATATGATACACAAAAAATAAAATATATAATTTTTTAATATTTAACTTGTATGTTTGGATACATTTTGGCTTTCAGATGATTAAATAAGAAGCAAGAATAAAAATCAGAACTAAATTCATTTAGTTTTGTATACATCATGATCAAATTTTCTTGTATATTTAATGATGCTAACACTAAAAAATCTGATAGAATAAAATTTAATTTTACAAATTAGAAGTAGGAGAAAGTAATCTCATAATTGTAAGTAAGGTGAGAGATAATTGTCACTGGAAATATAGTTTATGACTTGATTTGATAAATAGGTTTTAACTTTCTTATTGATATGATGAAACTATAAATCTTTGAATGCAATTTCTCTCTCTCTCTCCCTCACGCACACACATACGTACATATATACACATAAAGTTCTACATTAACAACTTCTACCATGATAACTTTGGTGTATAACATCTTCGTTATATCTACAAATGTCTTTATTGCTGTACTACATTCATTCTGCAATTTGAAAATTCTTTCATTACAGAAAGAGTACTGAGAACTACCTGATAAGAGTACCTTATAAGTATAAACAGGGGCCAGGAGGAATGAAAATATTAGCTTCCAATAATTTCTTCCACCACCCCACTCTACCATATATCAGATGTATTTCACTGTAGAAAAGGTGAAATGTGCATTTTTTGTGAGCATATTTATATGATTAACATTCTACACTCTAAAAAATCTTATTTATGATAGTAGCCAACAGTCAGCCCTGTGAGTTTCGGGTGTGTTAATTAAATCATTGAAAAAAGTTTCTTTCATTTAATGTCTGGGGGTTATCAAAAATGCATTTTTTGTGTGGTTAAAGCAGCCTTAAAGATCTAAAAATTAATTTTCTTAAACCTATCTTATAAAATTACCTTCGAAAAGTAATTAATAAAAGATATAAATAACCTTGCCCCCAAGGAGGTCTGGCTTTGCACGTAGCTTTGAGGAGCTGATCTCTAGACCTTTGGAATGTCCTCCTTAATGAGGGCGGCTTTCTTTCCCTAAGGATGCTTTGGGCCATGTGGTATCCATTCAACATTTAATAGACTAGACCTTAGAACTGAGACAGGTGGGTAGTCAAACATGGAGTCCCATTGAACACTGTGGACAATACAGCTTGGATAAACTCCCTCGGTCGGACATTCTGACGTGCACATTGTCACACATCGATGTGAGCAGGTAATACAGCCCAATGGAAGCTCCACGTTTGGAAACCCCAGAGAACTCTGCCTTGGGCGTCTCTTACCCTGGCTGATTGTAATCTGTATCCTTTTCCTGTAATAAGCCCTAGCAATGAGTATAACAACTTTCAGTGAGTCCATGAATCTTTCTAGTGATTGATCAAGGCTGAGGATGGTCTCAGAAAACCCCTAACTTGCAATCGGTGTTAGAGTGAGGATGCTGTTGTGGACTGTGCCTTCTACCTTCACAAAAGTATCTCATATCCCTTTTTACAGATACTCCCCCTTTAATGGTAATGTACGAGAGGACATTGAATGCAGATAAAATCATGCCTAACATGGATTGTTACCATGGAACCAAGAAAGTAATAATGAGCTGTCTATCTACCCAGAGATCATAAATGGTGCGGAGATTTTCACAGAGCTGTTGCTCCCAAAGGTCCCAGTTATGGAGGAAAAGGACATTGTATTTGAATATTTAGAAGCTTTCAAGTAAAATGATCTTTTTTAATATATAAAATTAAGGACTATATAAATTCCTACAATACTAGGAATTGTAATTACCTTTCCTTGGTTTCTGGACATTAAATCATGCAGTCATAACCAAGCATAATGCATACTTCAGAGTGGGGAGAGCAGATTTTTGCCATGTTCTTAGAGATATAATGCTGGGAATGACAGCAGGACGGCGGGGTACCTGAAGTATAGTTCACCACACACGTTCAAGGCAACTGGTGAAGAAATGTGGCCCGATATTTTAACTCAGTTCTTAAATCATAGAAGTTTGACAGTAGACCTCGGGGGAAAGGGTGGGTACAGAAAAAGAATTAAAAAGAGAGAGAGAAAGAAAAGACAACACAAAGACCTTAAATAATAAAGCCATATGTATTTCAAGTGATTTAAACAACCATCTTACACCAATTTCCACCTGTGTATGCAAGGCAGTGTTGTTCAACATAACAGCTGAGAAGTAACTGTTTATTATTGATAGCTATTCAGGCTCTTTCAGAGGGAGGAAACGCTGAGCATGTCTTATCTCCGGGAAGCAGCCGCCGGGGAACACAGCTCTCTCCATCTGTGGTGTATTCTCAGATCTTAGCAGCTGAGAAACAGCAGGTGACAGACTCCTAACTTCTAGGGAGATGGAGGAATCACACAGCAAAGAAATAAATATTCAGCACAAATAACTCATTGCATCACCACTGTTTACCTACCTAGAGCTCTTTGGGGAAGTTATACATTATCAGATCATACACCTTAAGTGACCTGATGTTCCAAGCTGTCATATCTGGCTGGTAGCCTAAATTTTAGAGGGTTACAGATTCCAAGTCTTTTACGAATATTGTGCCTTTGATGCTTGTTTCATTTCATTATAATAGACAACGCCTGTTGTTTAACACATTGCGTTTTGCACAGTTTGTCCTGGGTAAGGACAATATTTAGGTGAACCTTTTTGTAAACAGTAGAAGGAAGAACTTTCAGTGAATTCTGTCATTAATATTTTGAATATCATTATTTGTTCAGTTATTATTGTTGCTTCAACAAGCTGGGTTACTTTAGCTTTTGCTTTTTACCTATTATTTGCTCTACTTAATAAAAAGAGGAAGAAAAGTTTTTAATTTACACCTAAGCAGCCAGGTAAAGACAGGAGCTGGGCCAGGGACATAAGATCTCTCAGAACCAATGAGAAATCTGTCAATTCTCTCATAGGTACTTCTTTCACTAAGGTTTAGATAGCATATGAATATATTCAGTGGTTTTATTTTATTTATTTTTCTTTTATTTGAAGGCCAACATGGAATAAGGCATATCCAGTGTTTTGAAAGGGATGCATATTCCTACTAAGTGATATAAAATTTCTGTTTTACAGGTCATAAAATATTAGTAAGCAAATGAATGAAAGAGACACAGGGGCGGGGAGTTGTTAACTGTACGTTAGTGACGGTGAGTATAGGATTTAGAGATAAGATCATGGTAAGAATGTGGTCTGTCATGAGAGGTGGCCCTGATGGCAATCAGGGGGCAGCTTGCACACACTGCTCCCAGCCTTCCTGGTGCTCCCTTTCATTCTGGGGTGAAGTGGGTACTTGCCTTACTTTAATTGTGGCCCTGCTGCTCATACAAAAGTGTCCCAAAAAACAGAGGGAACGTTAACAGAACTAGAGTATGGCTTATAAAACATGTGACAATTACCTGCAGAGAATATCATAATACATTTCATATTTCCTTCCTCATCAAGCTTTTTGTATTTTATTCATTTTTATTATATTTCTGTAGTGATTAGAGTTGACTCGAAGTAACATTCTTCATCTCGTCATGTCTGTGATATAAACAAAAATGTTTCTAATATTTTATCATCAAGAATGATTATTACTGAATGAATTTGCTAGTTATTGTTTATCAGGTTAAGAACATCTGTTCTTATTTGACTGAGAGTTTTTAATCAGATAGAAGTACCAAAATTTATCAACTCTATATTCTTCAGCTACTAGGTAATATTTCTTTTCATATTGTTATTATAATGTAAATTGCGGTAATTGGTTTTCTAGAACTAAACTAGCCTGTCGTTTTTGGAATCATTACTAGATTAAATTTCCCAATATATTATTTAGTATTTTCCCCTCTAAGCACTTTATAATTTTCTCTTGTCATACTGGCTGCTGGAATTTATATCCATGTTATACTGGACACAAAAGGAGTGAAAAAAGCCTCTTTTCATTTTTAAGCCTCTAAAATTTTCTGTAAAATTTAAATACTTAAAAAACTTTTTTTGGTAGACTTCATTATAAAACCATTGAGCCTGATATTTTATTTTTGTTCTGGTTTGATTACTTAAAGCCATCCTTTGTAGATATGATAAATTATGTTTGTCCATGTATTTTTCATCATTTTCTCTTTTTAATCTTTTTTTATAAGACAGAGTTTCCTTCTGTTGCCCAGGCTAGAGTACTGCGTCATCAACCTAGCTAATAGCAACGTCAGACTCCTGGGCTCAAGCGATCCTCCTGCCCCAGCCTCTAGAGTAGCTGGGACTACAGCTACCCACCATAATGCCCAGCTAGTTTTTCCATTTTTTTAGTGGAAACGGGATCCACTCTTGCCCAGGCTGGTCTCAAACTCCTGAGCTAAAAGGATCCTCCTGCCTCAGCCTCCCAGCATGCTAGGATTTTAGGCAAGAGCCATCATGCCCGGCCTACTTAACTTTCCATCAAAGTTTTTCATGGTTTTATTTCTTCTAATGTCTGTTTTGGTAAATTAGTATTCTTCAAGAAATATATCTTGTGTTGGTAAATCTGGTATTCTTCAAGAAATATGTCTTGGTTCAACTCCCATAATTCAGTGGTTAGGGTGCCAGCCACACGCGCTGGGTCTGGTGGTTTTGAAACTGGCCTGGTTCAAAAAAAACAGGCATGCTAAACAACAATAAAAAATAGCTAGGCATTGTGGCAGGCATCTGTAGTCCTAGCTACTTGGGAGGCTGAGCCAAGAGAATCATTTAAGCCCAAGAGTTGGAGGTTGGTGTGAGCTGTGACTCTGTGGCACTCTATGAAGAGCAACATAGTGAGACTCTATCTCAAAAAAAAAAAAAAAAGCAAAAAAACAAAAACACACACACATAGAAATATGTCTTTATTATCTAAGTTTACATTTTTATTGGGATAATATTTATAAGATCATCTTATTATATTTAAAATGTACTTAGGATCTATAGTGATGTCCTCTTTTTATCCAGGACATCTTTAAGTTGTGCTATATGTATTTGTTGATAAATCTTACTAGAGGCTTATCATTATCATTAATCAAAGAATTATTTCTATTTGTCGATTTTCGCTTTTGCTTATTTTTGATCCAGTTTTTGTTGTAGATAATGTTTCCTGGGAAGCAAACTATAGGTAAAAAACAACACAGAAGTTTGACAAGGTTCTATCTCAGCATTAAAAACTCCAAGGCATTGTGGCAGGTGCCTGTGGTCCCAGCGACTCGGGAGGCTGAGGCAAGAGAATCGCCTGAGCCCAGGAGTTGGAGGTTGCTGTGAGCTGTGTGACGCCACGGCACTCTACCCAGGGCGATAGAGTGAGACTGTCTCTATAAAACAAAACAAAACAAAAAAAACTGCAGAGTAAGGGAAAAAAAATCAGGACTGAAAAACAAAGAAGTTGGTCTCTGATTCATTCACAAGAAAAGCTTAAGTCAATCGCACACAGTTCTGGAGCTGGGGTGGCTTTTTAGCCTCCTCCTGCTACGCTGCGCCTGTCCCAGGGTGTTTCACTCCTGGTCCGTCAGTACTGGCACAGGACACTCCGGGTGGAGGACTTCCGGTGAGGCCGCTCAGCGAGGCAGTGGCATCCCATCACATAACTAATAATGAGTTAGTAGAAAGTGACACTGCGGCCGGGTCCACTGGAGTCTGTTCTTGCTGCTCAAAGGCACTTGTGCCGTATGCGAGGAACAGCTTCAACATGATTCTGGCATTTTTTTTCTTTTTCCTGGTAAAAAACTTATTAGAGGAAATATCCACAAAGCTTGTGACTCCTCTGTAGATCTACAGGCTGTAACTGATACATAGAATTGCCCTCCTTGGTATGAACTGAATGTTTGTGTCCCCTGAAAGTCATATACTGAAGCCATGACCTCATGTGCAAGGGCATTTGAAAGTAGGTCCTTGGGGGAAGTAACAAGGTTCAGATGAGGTCATGGAGGTGAGGCCCCCTGGTAGGATTAGTGTCCTTAAAGGATGAGGAAGAACACCCGAGTTCACCCTCTCTGTGCACCGTGTTGAGGACAGCAAGAGGTGGGAAGAGGCCCTTGCAGGGACGGACTATGCCAGCATCTTGGCCTTACCATCCACCAGAACTATGAGAAATCAGTGCTTAAGGTGTAAGCCACCCAGTGGATGATATTTTATTATTGCAGCCTGGGCCGAGAGACTCCTTAACTATCTGTTTTCATTCCCTTCACCCTTAAATAGCACCTCTCCTGGTCTGGGTGGCCCAACTTTCATCCATAAGAATTCTAAAGCCCTGGTTACTCTGCGATCTCCGGTGCTGGCTGTTATTATTGCCCTCACTCTAAAAATAACAGGAGACACAAAAGTGGATCACTTTCTCTTAAAAATATTCCTCCCTGCTCTCCACTTCTGTAAGAGCGCCACCACTTCCTGAAGTTCAAGTCCAGTAGCCCTATCAGACAGGTTGCTCTCTTTCTCGAGACCCTCGGTAAAAGTTGCCTGAAGCACCCAGGAAGAAAACACAGGTGAAGTTCCTTGAGATTCCGGCCACGTCTTGGGGTCAATGCACTCTACCTTTGTCAACCGTGGCTTCTGGACCACGGAGTCCAGAGTCCTCAGGTGACTAGCTGGGGGTGATGTTAAATGAGTTATGTATACTTTAAGCCCTTTATATTAGGCTTATACCTTCTACCTATTGGGAACAAAAAAACATGTTATGGTTGTTGATTTACATTAACCACAGATCTTCAAAAATGACATTCTATCTTTGTATGTCTCATCGCTAAGGTGGGCTCCCCAGAGGAACCTTTCACTGGCTGTTTGATGGTTTTCCTGTGCCACCACTGAGTGGCTGATTAGTCTTTATAAAGAATGAATATCACTACTTGATGTTTGTGTCTGTACTTAGGGACATCATGCAATAATAATGGATTAGTGTTAGAGAGGTAACTCACACTACTAAACTCGGGTAGTCATCTTCACATCACCATGGTTACCATATCTACATTCACACCTTGTGTTGCTGTCAACTTACCATGTCATTTTGTCGACTGGGACTTTTAGTACTTTAGTAGTTATTTTACTATTAGTATGCACCGATACATGCAATATTTCTATTACTTAAAATACACCTGAGCATAGAATCTTCAGAGACCTTGTATGCATTCAAACATTTCTGTATTATTTTGTTCTTTTAATCTAAATATTCAATCCTACGCCAATTCTCCACTCCATTATTGCAAAATATGCTAAATCCTGAAATCAGGTTTTGTAAGTACCTTAACCATTACTCTTAAGTTTAAAATCACTCTGGCTGTTCTAAATTATTTCAATTACACTGAAATTTTAGAATATAATTTTCAATTTTTACAAAAGTCCTGCTGAGGTTTTAATTGGTATTTTTTTATTCTGCAGATCAATGGATAAAAAATATCTTAACAGTATTGAATTTTTAAATGTATTATCATGTTATATATTATCACTGACTTAGGGTATTTTTTTCTTGTCTTGTTTTAGATTAATATTGTGATTTTTTAGTATTTTTTTGTTTGTTTTTACTATTGGCTTAGTAAGTACACTCCACTTTTTGATGTTTTAGTATGGTTGACCCTTGAACGACATTGGTTTGAATTATGAAGATTCCATGATACATGGATTTATTAAGTAAAAGTGACACCAAGCGTGCCTGCCCCCTCTCCTCCCCTTCCCCATCATCCACCTGTTCTATCTCTGCCAGACCAGCTTTCTCTAGCTTTTCCACCCCAGTCTTCCCAAGGGGATGATGATGAGGATGAAGACTTCCATGATGACCCACTAAATCAACAGTAAATATCTTTTCTCTTCTTTATGACTTTCTTAATAACATTTTCTTTTCTCTAGCTTACTTTATTAAACAATGCAGCCTACAACTATATTAATTTATAGTACAAGAATCTTATAATTGTATATTTTTATGTCCTATCTCTCCTTTTGTTTTTATCATTTATTGCCAACACTCTGTCTGTTTCCCTGTATATTATAATCTCCACAACCCATTATCATTTCTGCTTTTAATAGTCAATTGATTTCTAAATATTTTGATATGGAGACAATGTTCCTATTTATCCAGTATATATTTTAACTATATAAATAATATGGTTCTTGTTTTCTGATAAGAAATGCACTGATGTTCTTCTTTTGGATTCTCAGTGAGTAATGTTAGTTTTTTCTTCAACTACTTTTAAGATGTTTTCTATTAACACTGATTTTTCAGCAATTTGGTTACCGTGATCCTGTGATTCTGCCTTTATTTTGTCATGTCCTACTTGAGGTTTGTTGAGTTCTAAACACTTAGTGTTTTATAGGTATGATCAAAATGGAAAAATTGTGGTCATTATAATTTTTTTTGCATCTTCCTGTCTATAACATTAATCACACAGTGTTTATGCCACTTGAACTTGCTTCACAGATCGCTGAGATTGTGTTCCGTTGCTTATTATTATTTTTCTCTGTGTTTCAGTTGGTATAGTTTTAATATGTCTTTAGTTCACTGATCTTTTCTTCTTAAATCACTCTGATTATTTTTAAAAATCAGAATTTTTATTTCTTCTAAATATGTCTTTTGCTTCATTTTTATACCTTCAATATGAATTTTTTTCTTCAAAAATTTTTAACACATTTAAAATCATTTTTGTGAATCCCCACTCTTCTAAATCCACCAACTGTTTCTATTAAATTATTTGATTGATTGATTTTTCTCATTGTCATGGGACCTGTTTTCCTGCTTCATCTCAGATCTAGTAACTTTAAATTGGCCCCAGACTATAAGGGCTATACCGTTAAGTGTTTGGTTTTTGTTGTTCTTTTAAAAATGTTAATTTTGACATGTACCCTTGCAAAATTCTATTAAGTGTAGAGTATAAATGTCTTAACACAATAATTAAGAAAATGAGGTGAAGGCTAGGTTAATGAGTTTGATGTAAGCATTCCAAGTTGTATATAAAATCAGCACCTTGTACCCCGTAAATGCATCAATGTATACAACTATGATTTAATTTAAAAAAAAATGTTAATTTTGTTTTGATAGGCAAGGATGCTTTTGTGGATAAGCTTAATCTTTCAAGGGCTTGTGTGTTACATTAGACTTAGCAAATTCTTTTTTTTTAATAATTTTATTAAATCATAATTGTGTACATTGGTGCAATCATGGGGCACAACATGCTTACTTCATATACAATCAGAAATATTTTGATCATACTATTAGAGATAGCCTTCATAGCATTTTCTTAATCACTATATGAAGACATTGATATTCTACATTTAATAAGTTTCACCAGTACCCTGCTAAGATGCACTGTAGGTGTGATCCCACCAATTGCCCTCCCTGCACCCAGCCTCCCCCTCCCCTCCCCTCTCTAATATGAAGCTAATTTATAACTTTCATATGAAGGCTAAAACCCAATTATAGCAAATTCTTTACCTAAGGGCTGCTCTAATACCAGGGCTTGTCCCGGTTGCTGTTTCCACTGAGTGCCCCTTGTAGTCAATCTGTTCTGGTTGGTTGGAAAGCAAATGTGACCCAGCCCTGCTGGGGTGCTAGGAAATGTTGGAGTGAAAGCTTCCCGCCCATTAACTTTTCCCATGTTTATGCAACTTAGTAATGTGGAGACATACTCCAGGGGACACTGTTGGGTGTCCCAGGGCCCCTTCCTTGAGATATTTTCTTTCTCACTTAAAATGTGCCCTGTGCGTTCCATACTCCAGGCACCTCAGCCTTCCCCAGCTCTGATCTCTATTTCCTCCAGCTCAGTGAGGTCACGCTCGGGATCACCGTTCTCTACCACACCTGGGAAGGTGAGTCCAGGCTGTTTGTAGGACTCACTTCTTCCCTAAGACGGCCTAATTTGCCCATCCTCCTATATTGGAAAGCATTCGATTCACGTATTTCCCAAGTGGTGTGTGTCTGGGACAAGGTCTCACTATGTGGCATAGGCTGGTCATTAACTTCTGGGCTCAAGCCATCCTCCCACCTCAGCTGGAGTAATTGCACAAAGTTTCTAGTTTATAATGTCAGGAAAACTCCAGTCCCCGTTACTCCTTGTGACCAGAAGTTAAATTCCGTGTGCGTTCATTGCTGATAACATTTTCTTATTTACTGATTTTGTAATTTTACCTATTATTTATTTGAACATTTTATATCTAGTCATGTTATGTTCTATTTCTGGTAATTCCTATAATCTGGAGCCCTTGGGAATCTTATTTAGATTTTGCTATTTGTCATTTCTGTCATCTCATTCCTAGTAACTTGATTTCTTTAATCTTGATCTTTAGATATTGGAGGGTCAAATTTTTCTCCAGGGGAGAATGTGATATTATCTCAGCTAGGAATTCGATGTGGTGAGCTCCGGGACCGGCGTCCTGACACGACGCCAGGTTTCCCAATCAGCTCCCCCCAGGCCCAGGCTGCTGATATCAACATCTGTCCCAGCCTGGCTTCCTTTCTTGTTTGCGTCTTGCAGGCAGCTCACTGTTCTTTGATTCAGGATTCAGGTCATTTTTTGCATGTTTACCGTGTTATTTATTTAAAGGGTGCTTGGAGATTTACTTCCTCGAGAATACGGCAATGCATTGAAATGTAGATTTGTATGAAAAATCTAACCATTTTCCTGATAGGTTATTTATGTTGATTTTAAAGATCTTCCTTATGTCTCAGGTGTTTGCTTTTACTACTCTGTGTAATTTTATTTATTTTATTTTATCCCAGATCCAGCATGCTTCTCTAATCTTAAAATTCATGTTGTTTTGAAAAATTCATAATGAGTATCTCATCCTCTGCTACATTGATCCTATTTCTATCTATGACTTTACCTTCCTGCTTTTTTCCTCCCTCAAACTTTCTTTTAGTCTTTCTAAAATCCTCTGACCTTTTTCTCTGTTTACTAATCGCCTCGCCGGAATTGTCTTACCTGGGTTTTAATCATCGTATCAGATTGTCATTTTCTTTCTCGATATGCATATTTTCCTTGTAATATTGTTTTAGATGGGTACATGTCCACTTATCTAAATAGAACATTTTCAAACCTTTCTTATAGCAACTTATGGTCAGATCAATGGTACATATGTAAAATTCATGTGTTACAACCTTTGGATTACAGTTTTAAAAGGAATGATGCAGGTGTTATCATTCTTTTTTCCTTACGACAATGAACTGAATATATCTGTCTCCCCCAAATTCATATATATATATTTTTTCCTTTGGCAGAGGCCGGGTTTGAACCTGTCACCTCTGGTATATGGGGCTGGCACCCTACTCCTTGAGCCATAGGCGCCGCCTCCAAAATTCATATCCCAATGTGGTAGTATTTGGTGGGGCATTTAGAAGGCAGTTTGGTCAAGATGGTAAATGTCATGAACGGGATTAGTGGCCTTGGGAGAAGAGTCCCCGGCGTGCTCGCCCTCTTCCCTCTGCATAAGGTGAAGGAGCAGCTGGCTGTGAGCACGAGCTGGGCCTCGCCACCAGACATGGAATCTGCCCGTACCTTGGCATGGGACGTCCCAGCCTCCAGAGCTCTCAGAGGCAAATATTGGTTGTTTATGCCACCTGTTCATCGTGGTTTGTCACAGCAGCCTGAACTAAGACACTGACTTCTCTGCGAGGGCAGATGTGACGGCTGAGTACAGATGTCCATGCTGGACACTGGTAGAAAACCTTATGAGGGTTGTTAAAAAAACGGTTCTGATTTGTCGACAATCTGAAAATGCCTAATCAGTCACAGAAGTCCTGAATCATTTACATTTATGAAAGATAAATGAACATGCATCTTTTTTAAACTTTTGTTTATTTGGAGTTTTGTCACGGCCACCTATATCGTGTTCAGAGTGTATACCTCGCTCAAAGGCTCGTAAATTAAAAGGCTTTCCTTTATTTAATATTTTTTTATTTGTATAACTTGTGTGTGGCCTATTTTCTAATAAATCTGCTTTTTATGTCATCTTATCTCTTACAGTGATTGATTTACTCTTCCTGCTTTATTCGGTTTAAAGCTACTTATTTTATAGCCTCTGTGTCAATCAGAGTTTGATCTAAGAAGCGGTGCCACCAGATTTGAGTATAATAAAGGATTTGTGAGAAGGATTTGCCTTATATGTTTGTGGGAGCTGTTTGGGAAATCTTTGTGAGGTTATTATTTTCTGTGTTGGGTGCTGAGCCTCAAATCATCAGGACAAGCAGTCAGAGAGAAAACTGGGTGTAAAATGTGGGTGGTAACACCACGATAGTACCTGCAGGACTGAGCCAGAATCCACTGGAACACGGGCACCACGTCAGTCCTTCCCAACTTCCACACATTCACCTTCAAAATCAGGGTGAGCTATAGGGGAACTGCCTAGAGCTCAAATATACCTCACTCAGGAGTCAGAGCAATGGGAAGGAGGCATGTGGCCGGTGTGGCATTTCTGTGGGACCACCTGCCGCAGGACTCCGGCAAGGGGAGCAGGCAGACCGAGCACAACCTGCATGACGTGCAGTGTCTCAGCACTGACCTTCTGGAACTAAGAAGATGGTAGTGCCTGCTCATGTCACCCTTCCAGATCTTATGCATCGTTACTGCCATGGCCTCACTAATAAAGAAGTATGTGTGGAAAATTCTGGGAACACAGTCCGGTTGAGTTGATTTGACCTGATACAAATCCATGACAGTCTCTGTGGTGAGCAACCTTCAGATTTCCCTAAAAGCCACTGGCTCTCAGTATTCACAGCCCTGTCTAATCCTTCCCACATTTAACAGGACTCACCTGCCTGACGCAGAAGTGACTGTGTGGTCTGTGATTGTAGGTCATGGAAGGCATCAGGGCCTCCTCCTCAGTTTTCTGTATGGTTCATTCTGAGGGAAGCTAGCCCCTAGGACACTTGCAAGGACACTAAGGTCCCCCTGTGTACAAAGACGCATGAAGAAGAACGAGGCCTCCTGCCAACCAAGCAGCCGCGCCGTGGTCTTTAGGACCACAAGTGGCTTATCTGTTCCTAATCAAGTCTTCGCCAGGCATCCCTCAATACTCTGCCTAACAATGTGGAAGTAGAAACAAACGAGCCCTCTGTGCACTGTCTGAGGACGTGACCTTAGCAACTGAGGTCATATAATTAATGCTGTTTAAGCCATTAGCAACAGTTAGTAACACGGTTGTCTGCTCGTGAACCTGCTTTTCGTGCACTTTCTTTCAGGGAGTGTAATGTGATATGTTGAACTTCTGTGAGAGGAGCTTCCTTTGAAATGACACTACACGGTTTGGTTGGAGAACGTTTACTGCCGGAGTTATTTGCATTTGTTTCTGTCAGATGCGTGAAGGATCCACTACTCAAAGTCGAATTTGACCTCAGTACTTTCAGCTTGAGGATGCTCAGATCTCTCAGGCAATATAAAAATGAACCCTCAACCCACACGAAGTTGAAATCTTTGTCTTAATGTATATTTTCCTGAAATCGTCGTCTGATATACGTTATGTGATGACTTATGCAGGCGATGTATTCAAGAGGTGATTCCCAGATGTCAGACAGAGGGGGTGAAGACAGACAGGGAAAAACACAGCATTCATGGGGGGTGTGCTGCTGAGCTGGGCCATTGCCAAGGGTAAATGGCTGTCGGCGTTTCGAGACGTGCCCTGAGAAAAATGAAAAGTTGAGAAATATTTTTCCTCTTTCCCATCTTTCACTAATTGAGGTTTCTTCAAGGGGTGTTTTGGTTTTAGAGAAAAGCTGGGGAGTAGAAGCTACATGGGGTGAGCAGTCTGCGTCATGCATGGAAACTGACACTGAAGACAGACCCAGAGTGTGTGACACAGGAATTCAGTTCCATCTGCTACATATTTGACTTCAAATTCTAAGGGGGATATTTTTTCCTCTACACCCAGACACCAAGTGGCAATAAAAAAACCTTTGGGCTTATCTTATTATCACAGTGGAAATTATGTTTTTCTTTTCTCACATTCCATGGGAGGTCTAGTACTTTTGCAGACCCCAGCTTTATATGGAAAACTCAGTTCCTACTGACCACTACCATGCCCGGTTTCATCCTCCATTTTACTGTGTACGTTGGAACCAAGCTTCGGAAGTTCATTTCTTTCCCTGGAGCAAAGCTTCATCACCAGCTCAGAAACTTGTCACTCTAATATTCCATTCCATCGTTAGTCTGAACCATAGACATTTCTTTACGGAAAGTTCAGCTCTACATTTATAATACAGGACTTCTGTAAGTTGACCACCAAGGGACTGTAACAAGCTGTCAACAAGCAGAGATGGTCAACACAAGGAACTAGGGCTACGGTGCCAATACACACATGGAATAGTGCACGTCTGTTCTGTGAAAATTAGGTCAACTCATGGGGATGGTCAGTGCAGGGAGGTGGTCAGCTATGGAGGTTCTACTGTATTTGCTTTTCAACTTTTTATCCATCATTTAAGGTGTTTCAAAATAAGAAGTTATTCAGCAAATCTAGTCAAAAACATTAAAGAAATGGATATCCCTAGTCTTTTTGCTTGCCTGCAGTGTGGAAATTGTCTCAGGAAAGGGACACTAGCTTTTAAGTCATTAAAATCTAATCATTCACCTGTGGATTCTCCAGAAGGGATTTTGGATACGATGATCCTTGTTACTCACTAAAATAGAATTTTGAAAGTAATGAGTTTGGGGGAATAAGTGAGGAGAGGGGAGGATGGTATTTGCATGCAACACAAAACTGATGGCTTTGGCTGTAAATGCAATTCCCCAGTGTTTTGCCTAAAATTGAAACCGTTCTTAATTGCAAACTAAATGAAGTGGAGCCTTGCAGAAATCATCGAAATATTTCGTGCCAAAATAAGACATGAGTATGTGTGGCCCATATTATGTTTCTATATCAGGATATTATTTATTTTCAAGGGAGTAATGAATGGTATGGAGTAAAATTGTCATGTCATTCTAAACTTCTACAAATACACTCTAAACAGACAGTTGCATTTTATATCTTTTAATCAGGATATGAACTAAAGAAGCATTTATTTTCACCACTTCTACCCTTGTCTAGGCTTCTCAGCAAGTGGCTACATTCCCCTTTTCCTTCAGTGGCTAAGGAAACTTAGTGCTTACCACTTTCTATGAGAAGCTAACAACTAAATTATTAATCACAGTCGAGTTAATACTTTGAAGAAATGTGTATGTATTTTCTTGATCCTAAAAACATTGATGCCAATCCACTCATGAGAATTTTTCTAGTTCTTACCATTTCTAAATAAGTTCTAATGTCCAGAAATAACCAGTGGTTCCCAAGACTGACCATGCCTTATAAACATCAACACAAAAAGGCTTTTAAAAAACAAAGATTCTCTACCATGGCAGGAGTTAGCATTTACAAGGGCATGAATCAAGTGCTGATAATTTTAACAAACTTTTCCAGGTGATACATACAAATTCACCATGGTCCTGATTCTCAGGTTGACAGCGAAAATAACTGAATTAGAAAGGTCACTTTTTGCCATCTAGGATTTAGACAAAATATGGAATTTAGACGAGATGTTCTACTGTCTAATGCACTTTTGAATAAACAAGAAACTATGGCCTAAAGGAATGAAAATCACTATTGTCAAAAAGGGCGTTAGTCACTAATGAAAAGTAAATTGTTTGTAAGGAAAGAGTAATGGACATTTTTAGATAGAAGAGTTAATTTGCTGTTTTATTTATCTCTACCCTGATGAGGCTGAAAGAAAATTATTTCAAATTAGGAAAGATTATAAGGAAATACTTCTCTAGAGTAAAAGCCTCAGGTTTCTATCAGTTTTTATATGATCGAAGGGTTTTATATGTTGAGTATGTGTGCATTTACACGCAACATATGCATTTACTTGGTTAGAGGGTTTCCTATTTTTATTTTCATTGTTAACTGAGGCATAAGTGACGTATGTCAATTACACATATTTTAAATCGAAATTTGATACGTTTTGACAGATCCGTACACGTGAAGAACTATCACCCGAATCGCTGTAGTGAACATATTTGTCACCCCCCAAAAGGCTTCCTTTCTGGTTACTCTCATCAACTGCATATCAGCCCTTCACAGGGAATCACTGATAAGTTTACTGTCACTGTAGACTGATTTGCATTTTGTAGACTTATGCAAATATAATCATGTGATATGTAATCATTCTTGTCTGGCTTCTAAGTTAAATAAATATAGATTTCTTCATACTATTGTTTGTGTCACTAGCTCATTATCACTCAGTAGGATTCCATCGTATAAATAGACCACTATTATTCACCTGCTGATGAGCATGTGGATTATTCCCTGATTTTTCCTTTTATAATAAAACTGATATGAACATTTATGTGTAAATCTTTGTATGCATATATGCCTTATTTTCCCTTGTGTAAATACCTAGATGTGAATGGCTAAATTACATGGTAGTTGTTTCATATTTTTTAATGCTTTTCCAAAAGTTGCCAAACTGTTTCAGAAAATGATTGCACCATCTTCTAATCTCAACAGTGTGAGACTTCCAGATATCCATGTTCTCAGCAATTTGTATGGTCAATTTTTAATTTTTGACTTTTAATAGGTATATAGTAACACCTCGTTGTGATTTTAATCTGTATTCTCCAGTGACTGATGATATTGACTATTATTTCATGTGTCTACTTCATCCACGTATCTTCTTTGAAAAAGTATCTCTTCAAATCTTTTGCTTTTTTTTCTGGTTGATTTTGGTTGCATTTCTAGAGTTATTTATATTTTTAACATCTTTTGAATATAAATCACTTAAAAATTTTTTTCTCCAAGTTTGTGGCTTGTTTTTTCATTCTATTAACTATATACTTTGAAGGACTAATGATTTTAATTTTGATCGGTTCAAACTTATCAATTTATTTTATAGATTATTTTGATGCCATTCAGAACTCAAAGTCATAAATATTTTCTTTTATATTTTCCTTTAGAAGTTTGATTCTTCTATATTTTACATGTAATTCTAAGATCCATTTTGTGTTAATTTTTGTATATGTGTGATGTATAGATATAAGTTCATTGTATGGGGAGGTATGGAGGATACTGAATTTTAACTACTCAACCGCCAGATGTTGAAGAGACTATCAAACCTCCAAGAAATGCTTTTTACTTTTGTCAAAAAATTGATTGTGCATTTCTGAAATCATGTTTTGATTCACTAAACTATTTGTTTGCCTTTATGCAAATGTCACATTGAATCATATTGAATATTTGTTTTCAAATCAAGTAGTGCGAATGTTTCTATTTTTTTTTTTCAAAATTGTTTTGAGCATTCTAGATTCTTTTATTTCCATATGAATTTTAGAATCAGTTTTTTAACTTTTACAAAAAAGCTAGGATTTTGAATGACATGATATGGAATCTACACATCAATTTTAGGAGATGTTTTGTCTTAACAATATTAAATATCCTCACCCATGAGCAAAAAATGTCTCCCCATTTACTTAAGTCTTCTTTAATTTCTCTCAGTAATGTTTTGATTTTACTTTTCAGTGTTCAGGATATGAACATTTTTGGTTAGTTTTATTCCCAAGTATTTAAAACTTTGTGATGCTTTTCTAAATTCTGTTTTTATAATTTTAATTTCCAATCTTTATTGCTAACTATAGTCATACAGTTGCTATATTTCAAGTCAATCCTTTGTTATGAAGCCTTTCTCAGCTCATTTATCTCATTTATAAGATTTGTTGTAGAGTTCATCAAGTCCTCTGTATGGGAGATCAGGTTATCTGCCAATAAACATAGTTTAATGTCTTTTTCAATTTGTAGGCCTTTTTTTTTTTTTTGTCTTATTACACTGGTTAGATCCTCCAGCATGATGTTAAGAAAAAGTGATGTCCTTTTCCTGATCACAGAGGGAAAGTATTCAGTCTTTCATAATTAAGTATGATGTCAGCTGCATTTTTTTTCATGTATTCTCTTTATAAGCTTGAGAAAGTCCCTTTCATTTCTTAGTTTGCTGAGAACTATTTTTTTAATCAGAAAGAGGTATTAGATTTTCTGAAAATCTTTCTTTTTTTAACCAAAAAATCAGTGATAAATAGCTCTTTTAATATCTAGCAAGATACCATATGATTTTTCTTTTTCCCTTTCTGTTTGAATATATGGCATGTCTCAATGACTAATTTTCAAATGTTTGAACAACCATAAATCTGGATAAATTTCACTTGCTCACAGTGTATTCTCCTTTGCAATATATTGTTTGATCTGATTCACTGAATTTTTATTTAGAAATGATGAACATGTGTGTATAATGGATATGGGTCTCTGAGAAGAGAGATTTGTGTTTTCGTGTCTGTGTTTTGTCCTTTTGGTATGAGGACAATGCTGACCTATAGGAAGAGTGGGAACTATTTCCTCCTCTTTAATTGTGTGAAAACGCTGGTATAGAATCAGTATTATTCATGTTTCCTTCTGAATGTTTAATAGAATTCACCAGTGAAGGCATCAGAGACCAGAGGCATTCTTTTTGTGGGAAGATTTGAACTGAATATTCAATTTCTTTAGTAGCTACGTGGTATAAGGATATTCAAGTTATCTCTTTCTTCTCCATCACGTTTTGTAGTTTGTCACTGTTAATGAATGGGCCATGTATCGATATTATTGATTTAATTCATATAACGTTGCTCTTAATATTCCCTTACCATCCTTTAATATTCATAGAATTCGAAGTGATTCTCTTTCTCTTTCCCCTCCTCCCTCCTTCGCTCTAATTATTCTGGCTGGAGTTTAATCTGATTAATATTCTCTCACTATCCTTTAATATCTGTAGAATTCAAAGTCTCTTTCTTTCTCTCCCTTTAATTATTCTGGCTGAAGTTTAGTCTGGTTAATATCCAGTCAATTTAATATGATCAACTGGTGTTAACATACGCTCTACATTTGAGAATTAAAAGGTTTCAGACCTGAGTCTTTGACAAGACAGCCACTATATCTGGTCAGGAGGGGAAGAGTCTGAAGCTTAGAATGAAATATCTTCCTAGAGCTGGTATTTCATGTTTCTGGACTATCTGGACTTCAGGAACCAAATACAGGTAGGAGAATTAAGTATAGTAGTTGGTTTGAGATATTTATATTAAGATGTTGGAACTTTCAAGTATATCTGAAGGAAAAGCCCCATGAATAGGAACAATGCAGGTACTGATATAAAGGGAAAGCCCCTATGTATTCTTAGAAGCCAACAAACACTATGGAAGGTGGGAGTAAGTTATGAAAAGGGGGCGGCAGTGAGAAACAAGTCAAGGGCTGATGGCAGGGAAAGTCAAGGGAAAGAGGAAGCTTGGGTAAGTAGGGATCGTACTACAACCTGGGAAATCCTGCTCAACCATGTACCTTAATAAATTTGTATGCACAGGAGAAGAAAGGATGATAGTATTGACACTATTAATGCCTTGGCAGGTATAAATTTAATAATTAGATAAGAATTTGGAAGCACCCATGTTGAAGTAAGCTGTGAGAAAACTCTAGAGAAGACAGAGGCAGATAAATGTGGCAGAATTTTAAAAAATGGATGTTAGAAGATTTGAAAGAACAGTATAGCATTTTGGAAGGATTTGTAAGACTATGGACAGTTTCTGGTTCTTTCCTTTCTTAGAAAAAGTGAGGAATGTACGAATTGAATGGTTCTCAGAAGTTCTTTATGGTCTTCTAGTTAAACTAGGCTACTCACAAAACCACATAGACAGGTTCACTTCCACAGACATTTCACAAACTATTATAACGTTTTTCTTCATTTTTGTCATCACCAAATCATTTTGAACAAAGAACATATAAAACTATGAATGTTGCATTAATTATAAATTCACATTATCTACTTGATATTATGTTTCAAATTCACACAGGCAAATTTTTAAATAAAATATTATTTTTCATTTAAACAAACTCTGAGATAATAAATTCATAGGGAAAAAAATCTCTTCATCTGCTACATTATTTTAAACCACCACAAGTATTTCCTATTAAACGAAAAGGAGGCTCTATAATATAATTGATTCATTCCAACAAAATTTTTTATGTAACAAATATTCAATATGTTTCTTGCTATTAAATTTATTCATTATGTTTAATTTCTTTAACTTTACACTTCATATAGTCATTTCAACTACAGTAATTCTTTTTTTCCCCAATATATTTTTCCAATTGAAAAATACTCATATAGAAAATAAAACAATAATGAAAACTATAAAGAAGAGTGTTAAATATATATAATTGATTCTGAAACAACATGGGGCTGAGAGGGTCTGACTTCTTCATATAGTCAAAAATTGGCATATAACTTTTGACTGCTCTGGAACGTACGTGCTAAGAGCCTAGTGGTGTCTGGGAGCCTTGCTCCTAACATAAAGACACTCAACACACTTTTTTGTGTGCTGTATACTATATTACAGTAAAATAAATGAGAGGAAAGAATGTTTTTGAGAAAATATAGTGAAGAGAGAATATGTTTGCTATTTATTAAGTGGGAGTGAATTATCATAAGAGTTTTCATCTTCCCCATCTTAACTTGAGTAGGCTAAGATAAAGCAAGAAAAGGAGGGGTTGGTCTTATTGTCACAGAGTTGCAGAAGCAGAAAGGGCCGAAGGTGAGCAGGCAAATTTTTTTTTTTTAATAATTTTATTGAATCATAATTCTGTACATTGGTGCAATCATAGGGCATGATTCATATACATTCAGAAATGTTTTGATCGTACTGTTACAGATAGCCTTCATGGCATTTTCTTGATCACTATATAAAG
>CAUYON010135127.1:0-17507 GCA_963573935.1 Arctocebus calabarensis | reverse complement strand
CTAGTTTCCAAGGAATAGAGCATGGCAGGGTAAGTGCCAGGAGGCTGCCCTTCTGAAAAACGGATGCTGCTGTTTTTCTTAAACATTCCCTGGATTGTGGTAAGCCTTAGTTAATTTCCAGAGTTCTTTTTTTTTTTTTTTTTGAGACAGAGCCTCAAGCTGTCACCCTGGACAGAGTGCCATGGCATCACAGCTCACAGCAACCTCCAATTCCTGGGCTCAAGCGAGTCTCATGTCTCCGCCTCCCAAGCAGCTGGGACTACAGGCGCCCGCCACAATGCCCAGGCCATTTTTTGGTTGCAGCCGTCATTGTTGTTTGGGGGAGCCTGGGGGCTGGATTTGAACCTGCCAGCTCAGGTGTGCGTGGCCTGCGCCCTAGCCCGCTGAGCCACAGGCGCTGAGCCTCCAGAGTTCTTACAAAGTTAATTTTGACAGTTTTTGGTAGGGTTCTAATTGCTTTTAAGGAGGAATGGATTATTAAAGGTCCTTATTCTACCTTCTGATCTGAGGTGAGATCTCCTTGAAAATGTATAAGTTGAATGGAGATATTCTTTGCACATAACATCTGATTGGTGGTGTTTGATTCTGAGGTTTATCCACGCTGCTGGGCACTATCACGTGATTTCTCTTGGGCTGCCTGTGGATGGGTAGATATCCTTAGACTCTATCATTTCAGCCACATGCACTTTCTTCCTGGGCAGCCTGCTGCTCTCTGGGACCTTAGCTTCAGTATTACTGGTCATATCTTTAGGAGCTGTGTGATAGTGTCGCTGCATCACGGACAGTGAAAGTCAGTCTTTACGTGGAGTCACAGCGTGCAGTGACAGTCCACCAGTTCTAGTCTGAGGCAGTGCTGTATATCTGCTCTGCAGTTTTCCTCATTGAAAGAGAAAAATGAAAATAACTTCACAGAACTATTAGAAAGTTTAAATGAGAGAATTTTTATACCTTACCCAAAGTAGACAAGCTTCTGTGGCTGTTTGGCTCACACTGCATACTTGGCCCGGTTGTCAAGATGATTAGATTAACTCTGTTGCGACTTGCTGTGGTCAGACATCCTGATTTGGTGGCCTGTCTGGAGGAGGTTGCATGTTTCCAAATAGGCTCAGTTATTAAGTGACAAAAATGAGCCTTTCCTAAATGAAAGAAGCACTTAGGGCTCTCTCAAACCAGAGAAAATTCCATTATGTTAGAGAGCTTTGATCATTTTTAGAATTCAGAGTGGATGAAAAGGCCACTTTGAGAAGCACGTGAGTGGCTTTGCTGTGGTTCTGGATGGGATGTGATGGTGTTCCGTTTGGGATGATAGGCTTTCTGAAGTTGGTACAAAAAAGGACAATATCTGTCCGACTTGTCAGCTATGCCTGAAGTATTCCTTTCTTCAGGAATACTATTTTGTTTTTACTATTCGGTTTCAAAAATTATTAACTCCTTAAGCTGAATATAACCAATTCTTACATTAATAAATACAAATCTTTCAAGTACTTGGTGCAATTCACCATATATTTTTGAGCAGAAAGATTTTAAATGAAGACACTACATTTAATTGAATCATCTGTGTACATATCAATGCAATATCTGGGTTTATGACATTTAAACATTGTAAATTAGGTTTTATCTTTTGCCACCAGTATACCAAAAGTCAGGACATCTAGGGGCCTGCTAGACTGAAGTTATTTCTGTATAACAGCATAAGAATGATGCAGTCGGAGAAGTAGGCCAGGCATAGTGGCTCCGGAGGCTGAGGTGGAAGGATTGCTGAGGCCAGGAATTAGAGACCAGCCTGGGCAATACAACAAGATCCCATCTCTACATAAAGTTTAAAAATTAGCTGGGCATAGTAGTTCCAAGCTACTTGGGAGGCTAAGATGAAAGGATCACTTCAGTTTAACAGTTCCAGGCTGCAATGAACTTATGATTACTCTCTTGCACTCCAGTCTAGGCAACAGAGTGAGACCCTGTCTCTTAAAAAAAAATGCAGTAGTAGAAACAAATGTATGTGCCATCTTGCTGTTTTGATTTTGAAGAAATAGCAATGCTCATATTTTCTTGCTTAATATTTTGGCATATTTGTTTTAGGATTAGTATAAGCTTTAATTTCTTTTTTTTTTTTTTTTTTTGAGACAGAGCCTCAAGCTGTCACCCTGGATAGAGTGCTGTGGCATCACAGCTCACAGCAACCTCCAATTCCTGGGCTCAGGCGAGGTTCCTGCCTCTGCCTCCCAAGTAGCTGGGACCACAGGTGCCCGCCACAACGCCTGGCCATTTTTTGGTTGCAGCCATCATTGTTGTTTGGCAGGCCTGGGCTGGATTTGAACCCGCCAGCTCAGGTGTACGTGACTGGCGCCCTAGCCCTTTGAGCCACAGGCGCCAAGCCTGGGATTAGTAGAAGCTTTAAATTTTCTTTCCCTCATTGAAATATTTACTAGTAAGAATACTCCATTCTAAAAAACTCGAATTTTCCATTCTCTACTTCCAGATAATTTGATTTAAATATTATCTTGATTGAGCTCTTTAAATTATATCATGTAATCATTTATCTGAGGTAAATTGAAGACCTCAGATTTGACAGTGCAGAATCTAAACCAAGTGGATTGCCTAAAATTTATTAAGGTTGAAAGTAATACTTTCCTAGCTGGGTGTTGTGGCGGGTGCCTGTAGTCCCAGCTACTCAGGAGGCTGAGGCAAGAGAATCTCCTAAGCCCAGGAGTTGGAGGTTGCTGTGAGCTGTGTGACGCCACGACACTCCACCGAGGGCGATAGAGTAAGACTCTGTCTCTACAATAAAAAAAAAGTAATACTTTCCGGGGTGGTGCCTGTGGCTCAAATGAGTAGGGGGCTGGCCCCATATTTCGGTGGTGGCGGGTTAAAACCCAACCTTGGCCAAAAAAAAAAAAAAAAAAAAGTAATACTTTCCTCACTAATGAAAAATAGTATTAAATAAATCTGTTTTATACTGTGCTTCAGTCTCCAAATCTTTTGGATTTTTTTGTTTATATCCCCATTTTTTTTTTTTTTTTTTTTTTTTGAGACATAGGCTCATTGTGTCGCCCTCGGTAGAGTACTGTGATATCACAGCTCATAGCAACCCCAAACTCTTGGGCTTAAGCGATTCTCTTGCCTCAGCCTCCCAAGTAGCTGGGATTACAGGCACCTGCCATAATGCCTGGCTATTTTTCTGTTGTAGTTGTCATTGTTTGGTGAGCCTGGGCTGGGCTCAAACCGCCAGCTTCTGTGTATGTGGACCCCCCGCCCTAACCAGTGAGCTAGGGGTGCCAATCCATCACCATGTTTTTTGAAGGAAACATGTATATAATGGTGATTCATTAAGGAGGTCAGCTGGGGCCGGGCACAGTGGCTCACACCTATAATTCCAGCACTTGAGAGGCCAAGATGGGTAGACTGCCTGAGCTCACAGGTTCAACACCAGCCAGAGTAAGAATGAGACCCTGTCTCTAAAAATAGCCAGGCATTTTGGTGGGTGCCTGTAGTCCCAGCTATTTGGGAGGCTGAGGCAAGAGATCTCTTAAGCCCAAGAGTTTGAGGTTGCTGTGAGCCATGACACCATGGTACTCTAGTGAGGGTGACAAAGTGAGACTCTGTCTCAAAGAAAAAGGCAGCTTGGACAGTTTGTCAGCATGATAGAGGGACACCTTCCAAACTTCATAGTTACTTTTGGATTTATTTAGGTTTTACCTCTAGCAAGAAAGATGGGAGTTAAGCTTGTGTTTATATCTGTGTTTGTGTGTTTCCTTTAGACACAGACAGCAATTCTGAGGATTCTGGGAATCCATCCACAACTCGGTTCACAGGTTATGGTTCTGTCAACCAGACTGTCACTGTCAAGCCACCTGTACAGATGGCTTCACTAGGAAATGAGAACGGAAGCCTTTTAGAAGACCCCTTAAACTCACCCAAGTATCAGCATATTTCCTTTATGCCAACTTTACACTGTGTCATGCACAACGGTGCCCAGAAGTCTGAAGTTGTTGTTCCTACACCCAAATCTGCTGATGGTAAAACAATAGGGATGCTTGTTCCTAGCCCTGTTGCTATCTCCGCAATACGGGAGTCTACAAATTCAACCCCTGTTGGAATACTAGGGCCAACAGCTTCTGGAGAAGCAGAAAAACACCTTGAATTACTGGCTTCCCCTTTACCTATTCCATCAACCTTCCTTCCACATAGTAGTACTCCTGCTTTGCACCTAACATTTCAGCGGCTAAAATTGCCACCACCGCAGGGATCTTCTGAGAGTTGTACGGTTAATATCCCTCAACAACCAGCCGGAAGTCTGAGCATCGGATCACCAAACACTGCCTTTATTCCTGTCCACAACCCAGGTAGTTTTCCAGGGTCACCTGTTGCTACCACGGACCCCATCACAAAGTCTGCATCTCAAGTGGTAGGACTAAATCAAATGGTGCCTCAAATTGAGGGAAACACAGGGACAGTCCCTCAGCCTACCAATGTGAAGGTAGTTCTTCCAGCAGCTGGCCTCTCAGCCGCACAGCCACCAGCTTCCTACACCTTACCAGGCTCGCCCCTCGCTGCCGGCGTGCTCCCCAGCCAGAACTCCAACGTGCTCAACACAGCAGCCCCTTCTCCCCAGCCAGCGAGCACGGGCCTCAGCCAGGCCCAGGCTACGGTTCCTCCCGCGGTTCCTACCCACACCCCAGGCCCAGCCCCAAGCCCAAGCCCTGCTTTGACACACAGTACTGCACAGAGCGACAGCACATCTTACATCAGTGCCGTGGGGAACACGAACACTAATGGGACAGTAGGACCCCCGCAGCAGGTAGGCCCGGGTCCATGTGGTTCTTGCGGGCGAAGGTGCAGCTGTGGGACCAATGGAAACCTTCAGCTAAATAGTTACTATTATCCTAATCCAATGCCTGGACCAATGTACCGAGTCCCGTCGTTCTTTACTCTGCCATCCATTTGCAATGGCAGCTACCTCAACCAAGCACATCAGAGCAATGGAAACCAACTTCCTTTTTTTCTGCCTCAGACTCCATATGCAAATGGACTGGTACATGACCCCGTCATGGGGAGCCAGGCCAGCTATGGCATGCAGCAGATGGCAGGGTTTGGGAGATTCTATCCTGTGTACCCAGCACCTAACGTAGTTGCCAACACCAGTGGTTCGGGGCCCAAGAAGAATGGGAATGTCTCGTGTTACAATTGTGGTGTCAGCGGACACTATGCACAGGACTGTAAGCAGTCGTCCATGGAGGCCAATCAACAAGGTAATCACAATAACTCCCAGAGGACTTGTTTTTGAGTTCACCTGTTCCTTCTTCCTTTCTTTACTGATCATGGGATTCTGTTGTAGCAGAAAGATCTGTTTGTGTGTTCGTTTACGGATATTGTGTTTTCAGTGACAAATCATAAAATACAACCGGAAAAACCTAGTGTAGACCCAGGTCACACAGAGCACAAGGAAGTTCAGAGGAATTCAGTTACTGATTGAGGAATAAACTCTACAGGCACTTTTTAAGGAATGTAATGGGAATTTGCATTATTGTAATGATAAATCTCTTGCTTGCAGCACTTTTTTTAAAACTACAATTCTGTTTCATAGAGTAAGCAAAAGTTTTAAATATTGAAAACCTAGAAGGTAATCCAGGCATCCTGATGTGTAAGGTTTCTGGTAACTAGTTAGTACATGTGTGCATAACCAAATGGCCTCATGCGTACACCCTCTGCTATTCTTTTCCTTCCCAGCAAACGTTAAAAAAACAAAAAAATTCCAAGATTTCTATTGCATTTTACAGGAACAAAATAGTTCACCACTGATTTGGCAGAGGGGAATTTGTACTAAGCTTAATACCAACACCACGAGAAAGGAGGTGTGAGTGAGGTGCCAAAGGCACTGTCCACCTCTGTTGTCTTACACTTGCATTAAGCCTTTGTCATTCTGCCAGATCTTCCCCAGGGTGGGGGGAAAGTCTTGAATTGGGAGTATATTCACTTGGCATTCCTAAAAGAAAGTCAAGTTCAGTAGCTTTAGATTGAACGTAAAGCACAAATTTCATATCCTTTTTTGAAGTCATTTGATTTACCGTTTGAAGTGGTACTAGTGCTGAAGAAGGTGGCTTGTGAGGAGCATGCCCCTTTGCTATCTTGTAGTGGTTTGTGATGACATTTCCTTGTAAGCGGTGACTTAGCAGTTCTGTCTTTCCCGTTTTAGGCACTTACAGACTGAGATACGCACCTCCCCTCCCCCCTTCTAACGATACGTTGGATTCTGCAGACTGAGACAAGTAAAGCTTGCCTACTTAACACACTCAAGTGTGGGGAGTCATGGGGTGTGGAGGGGAGGAAAGGAAAGGTATTTTGTTCGTTTCTTTGTCTATACATTTCCTAGATTTCTATGCAGTTGGGATTTTTCATTTCTCTTGTACCAATGTCCAAAAGAAGAAGGAATGCCATGCTTTTGAGCCTCTGGTCTCCTGGTTCAACAACAGGCTTATATGTATGATACATGTAATTTAAACTTCAAAACTATCAAAAGGAAAACGTTGACGCGTGCTTTTTTTACACTGAATACTTGCTGTGTGCAATGTTTACTGAATCTTTGAAACTGTGTATTTGACCTTTTTTTTACAACACTGGTGACAGTCATATGGTTTTGAAAAAAAGAAACTTTGCTTCTTCCCCAGCTTTTCTCACTTTCCCTCTAAACTACACCTTTCTCCCACACCTCTCACTCTGTCCCTGGCCTTCCACAGGAGGGGCCAGCAGTGTTTGTGTCCACACTTCTGTAAACTGCTCTGCATAGAAACCAAGGGCAAAATGTTTCACCTTAATCTTATGGGAGAAATCAAGCTCCTGAAATAGTGTGTATATGTGTAATAAACAGCGTCACGTGACTACATATATGCAGCGCTTATTGTCCAAATAAAAATGAAGAGAGGAAGAAGTCAAACCATATGAGACTGAAAACATAGGATGTATGAAATGGACAGAAAGGTCTTTCTTAAAAAAAACAAACTTTTTACTTCCATCATACTTTTTTAGCCTGTTGCTTCAGAGAGACACAAAGTGAACACACTGGTGTGAATGTTGTTCTCCGTGTGCTTGTGTTTGTAGTGAAAGTCCACAGCCAATTTTACTTGTTGTCTACCACCCTGTTGTGCTCAGAGACACTACTTGAGTGAAGATTTCTTCCTTTCCTATACCAACTGTTACAGTGTTATGTTGTGTTTAAATTGTGTACGGTTTCTTGTAATCCGATCAGAAGCTATGGGTTTCTACAAAAGGTCAGGTATTTTGTTCCCTAACCTGTCTCTCGTAGCAAAGTCACTTTTATAACAGTTTACCACTATGCTTGATTATAATGTGAAAGACTGAGTTCTGAATGTGTTAAGACGGTATTAATCATGTCAGTGTCGTGTCACTAAGTTTAATGCTGCTGTTTAAAAAAAAATTTTTTTTAAAGCCAATCTATGTACTAAATTGCTTCCAGGTAATTTTTGATTTCTTAAAGTGCACTGAGGTTATCTGGAAGACTGGGTGTATTTTTTGGTGACTGCTGCATTCAACAGCAATGAACAACTACCACTGTATGGCCACAGGTTAAGGGCTTGGGGGCTTTGCTTTTCCATTCCTCAGAACAGAAGTGATGAATTTTTGTCGTGAGGGGTAACGCTGGTATGCAGCAGAGGAACTTCAATATTTGGTCTTGGTTCCGAAGCCTAACAGATTGCTAGACAAAAGAAAAAAACTTGAAAAAAAGAAGCTTAATTTAATGCTTCACGAGTAGCATTTATATTTATAGCACCAATGTACATTTTGAAACTTTCTTTCAGGGGCGGGAGTCATGGGGAAGGGGAAGGGGTGGGCATGAAGGGGTAGATGAAAGCTTTAACTTAGAAAGAAAAAAAGTTCGAGTAAAGAAAATTATTTTGATTAAATATATTTTATTTGATCTGGGTATTTTTGGACCACATTATTAAATTAATTGTTAAGCTGCAGTTAAGTTGTTCAAGTGCGAGTTTTGATAAGCCACATCTGGGCCGCATTGTGAATCACTTGCCAGTTGTACTTTATGGAGCTTACTTTATGATTTAAAAATACTGTACTGTACATAGGAGGTATGTTACCTTCTCCTTATTTGTATGTTTACCATATACTTTGATATTTGAAATGTTATGTACTGGAAAGGCCACTTATATTTCTAGAACAGATTGGATTTTATGCAACCTTTTTTCCTTGAATTAACAGCAATAAAAAATGAAAAACAGCTTAAGAATTGTGCCTTATTACAGTTTCATAAAAGTGAAAGGACATCACACATGGTGATTTTTTTTTTTTTTTTTTTAAAGATCAACCCATTTCCCTTTAACTTGGGCAGTGAATCCCAAAGTTATTTACTATCCGTACATTCTTCTGTTCCCCAAAAGGCCTGACCACAGCTCTTCTGTGTGACCACTAGAAGGAGCCCAAATGTCAGTGTGTGTTGGGTACGGGCTGTGTCCTGGAGACGGTGGTGTAAACAAGATGGAGCCCTTGTCTCCCTGGAGCATAGACGTGTTGCTGTGTTAGGCCTGCCCCCCCAGAAGTGGAAAGGACCGAATTACTGCTCAGACTTGTTAATGTGACTTTGTTAGCCAGACATTATCTCAGTACAATGTCTTTTATTTCATTGAACATTCTCTTCTGTAATGCAGACTCCAGTGAGAATTTGTACACAATCAGTAATTTATAAGAGACAGTTGGAGGCCCCATGGTTTGTCGCTCTGCCGTGCCTTTCCTGTGGTTCTGACACAGTCCTGGACAAAAAGGGGCTCGAGCCCTCAGGCCCTAGGTTGTTGTCCGGAGCCATCTAGCAGGTGTTTCCTCTGCGTCCAGTCAGGTGGTGAGTTTGAAATGATGTAGATTTCCCTGATTGTTTACAGGGCACCAACATAATTTTTTGCCAACAAATACATACTTACAACGTAGCATATCTAAGTCATGAGCCCAACTTCAAAATTAACTAGAAGTCCCCAGTGCCATTACTTGTGTTCCTGTCCTGTCCCATTTCTCTCCTTCCCCTACTACACCAGGGTTACCACAACTGAAAAATTGTATTATTCCTTTGTTTATTTTGGTTTTCCTCACATCTGCCCTAAATATATAGGAGTTTTTGCTTTTTTTTTGAGCTTTATAAAAAGGGTCCTTTGGTGCCTAGTTTTCTGTGACTGGCTCTGCTCATCTGATTCTGTGGCCCCACAGTTTTCATTCTCATTACCTTCTAGTGATAGGATTGTGTCAGGAAGGACATAGATAAATATCCTTTTCGTCAATGGACATTTAGGTGATACTCATTTTTTTGGCTACTGCAAACAAGGTTGTTAGGAACATTCTGATTTGTGTGTGCAAGAGGTCTCTCAGGTATTAATCTGGGAGTGCAATTGCTGGATCATAAGACTTGCAAGTGTTTAGTTTTCCAAATGATTTACAATCACACCGGCAGTGTATTAGGGACCCCTGAGTCTCCCCGCACTTCACCTTCCTGAGCTGGGTGAGGGGCACATGTGCAGCCTGGGTGTTTGTGCAGGCCCTGTGGTGGGGGTGAGTCTGGAGAAGAGCCTCAGTGTGGGCAGGGAGGGTTGCTGGTCACCCCAAGAGAAGGGGACACATGATGAGCAGGAAATGTCCCAGGAACAGAGAGGACAACGGTGTGTGGTAAGAGGCAGATGGAGAAAAACACAGTCGTACTGGAGGGAACATTTTGAAAGAGTTTTGTGGGTGCAATAGATAGAATGGGGCCAGATCAGAATTTGGAGTTGATTGAAAAATCAGAAGTTTACAACTTCTAAATAGAAGGAAAATATGTTGATGATGGTACTCGAGGAAATCATTGGAGGGTTGAGGAAAGCCTAAAAGTTGGGAGGGTTATGGTGAGGGCTGGAGGTCCTGGACTGCGTGTTGGCTGTACACAAGGAGAGTCTCAGAGGAAGACCTGACCTACTAATGCCCATTTGGAAAGGAATGCAAGAGATAAGCAGAAAGGGACAGTAGAGCTCTGAGCTTCATTTGCTCTAGATGGAAGGTGACATTTTTATTTTAATTTACAGCTCTGAGGATTAAATTTAGTGCATGGGAAAGAGCCAGCATAATTAAATCACACCAAGGCGGCTCTCAGAATTTGTTAGTTGACTTCAATTTTATTAAACAGGAAGACAGGGGAAAATGTGAAAGAGAATGTGTTCATCTGGGAGTGAAGTCAGTGGTCCTTTAGGCATCAGGTGAAGGTTAGTTAATTCTGCCCTGTCCACTGATAGTAGACAAAGTATTCTTTGCCCTGGAGAGAAACCTGGTTGGAGGTCACCATTAAAGGTGGGGATGGACTTTGTGACATGCTGAGTTGCGTAGTCTGATCATTCAGTACCAGAGTTAAAGTCAGTTTGTCACATAACAAATGCAGATTTACTGTTTTCTGTAAGCACTAAAAATCAGATTTTTCTGAGGAGGTTCCAAGGGGATGAAAGCACAGTATAAAATATCTTTTTTCTTCTTTTAACAGGTAGCATCTAGTGCTTAGGAGCAACATCCATATGAGCTTGGAAGACACCTTTTTTCAGTTCCGCATAACTGATTACAAAAGCATTCTAAGGTTAAGGCAGTGAAGCCACATGGAGGCAAGCTGTGACAATAGCACAACCCCATAACCTCCCCGCACTTTCATCTCAAAAGAATAAAGAAAAAAATGCTGACTCCCCTCCCCCACCCCACCAAAAGGGCTCACTTATTTTCAAAGAAATGAGTTTTGAGGTGTGAGGGATGAAGTGAGGAAACGGGGTGCTCTGACTTAAAACACGGCACAACATCTCTGCGTCTTCTGTGTAGAGACTAGAATGAAGCTCTGGGGGCTGAAGGTTGGGTGGCAGATGTCACCTGGGGGGCTTAGGGGGTGTTTGTACTGTTTGCACTGAGGGCAGGCCGTGGTGGGGGGGGCTACCTCGTCTTCTCCCAGGAACACCCATTAACACTGGCTTGCCCTAGTCCGGCTTCCTAAGGTCAATCTAGCATCCATATCTTACTCTGTCACTGCTTGCAAATCACAGCTCTTATGCCTGTTCTTACAAAAATGACTTTTGTTTGCCACATCCCAGAGAAAAATTTGCCTAATTCTTAAATGCTGTCCTCTCTTGAAAACACAAGCCCGCTGGACTGAAACACGGGTAACATCTCCTGAACTCTGTGTGTGCATGAGTTTATGGGTCTTGGCAGCACAGGGGTTTGGAGCGTCCTTTTCCTGTTATGGAAAGAGGGGTGTATCACACACTGGGACCACAGGCCCTCCATGCAGTCACCTGCATCTGGGGTGATTGCAGGCCATGGTCATGGGAAGTTCATAATCCCAAGTTCCCATTTTGCTTTTGAAATTTGGGAGTGGGAGGTGGGGTGAGGTGGGGGGTTAGGTGGTTCTTCATTGTTTTTCTTCTTCCTCTTGCAGCTCCAACTTGATCCGCTACAAGGAGGCCTCAGCCAGCCTTTCACCAGAAGAAATGGCTGGTTGGAACGCAGTGCCACCTGGTGGGAGATGAGGACAGTGCAAGCAAGCAGACGCTATTTCCTACTGATCTAAATTAGAGAAAATTAAACGTAAGAGAGAAAACATTTGGGATTGTAAACCTGTGCCCCAAACCTTAAAGAATGCTGGCGGCTGACTATAAAAGCAGTTTGAGCAGTCTCTTGGTTCAGCCATTGACATCTGAGTTTGTGTATAAACACTTTAAAGGCACGATGGTTCTTCACCGTTTCCTTTGCACTTCTCTGTTCATTTGGTTATCACGACTGTGAAAGGCACGGGACCTTCCCCCTCTGTTTTCTGTAGTAGGAATTTGGGGTTTGGCAAGATTAAATGAGGAAGGCCAGGCTGGGACTTCAGCCTGGACAATGTCCTGCCTCCCAGGTGTGTCTGTGTGAACCACGTGCAATGGCTTTTGCAAACTGTAAGGTGAGAGGAACCCACAAACCAACAGCCATGTGGCCCCTGGATTTCTAAGAGGGCTGGACCTGATCGTGGGCACACCTGGAACGCAAGCCACATCCTAGCTTGTCGGGACCTCTCTTTTCCGTGTCTCTCTTGCAGGGAAATGACTAGAGATAGGAAACCTGAGGACTTTTAGAACTAAGCTTTAAATATTTGCCTATCTCAGATAAGCAGCAGCATCAATGTCTGCTGATGCAGAAGGTTTTCAATGTGCACAGATAGCCTCATGGGCACAGAGTTTTGCTTCGCAAAGATTTTTATTATCCTTGTATCTTAGGTTGAGCACGGAGTAGATATTCCTTTAGTTTTTAAGACTTCAGAAATGAAGGAAAGAAGGAATGAGCAGACAGGGCAGGCAACTGCTAGTATTTTCAAAGCTCTGATATTCGAAAGTTGGTTGTCCCAAGCACCTCTTCTACTAGCCATGCCCCATAAAACACTCCTAAGGCAAAGAATCAGGATCAAATAACAGCAACCATCCTCAAACACCACTTACCATGGCTAAGAGCTAAGAAAGCCACCAGGCGACCTAGTCAGTGCTTGCTCTTCCTAGCTTGTTGGAGTTAAGTCCTGTTTGTTACCTAGGAACTCAGTTGTGCCTTGGACACCCTCATAAAACCAGCCTGCTGGACAGGCCTTACTAATCCTGGCTTTGTTATCAGCACCCACCACACAGATGACCTTTCTCAGGCTGCTTTATAGAAAGGAGATAACACTCCCTTTGTAAACCAGTTTGCAGGATTAAACCTGGCAAAATATACAAAGCACTCAATGTCTGGCCCATAGTAGGCTTCCAAAAATTTGCAGTGGTGACTAACGACACTTGAATGCCTGGAGTAGGCCAGACACAGGCATTTCCGCCTCAAAGCAAACTCATGAGGTCAGTTCTCTGCCCCATTTTACAGTTAGGGAATTCGAGGCACAACGGGTAAGAGTCACTGTCTAAGGACACAGAGCAAGTGAGTGACCAAGTGCCTGGGCGGTGTGGCTTTGGGGCCCGGCTGGACACCTCCTTGTGCCTGTCTTTCACGAGTGTCAGTGCAAGTTCAGACAGCCCTGCGCTTGGGTCAGGCAGGCGGGACTCAGCTCTGCCTTAAACATGCTGTCACCTTGAGCAACGAGTCCTTTCTAGACCTTTCATTTTTGTCTGAAAGTCACGCGGATGGTCAGTAAATGGTGGTAAGAGATTGAACTCAGTGATCTCATGTTCCTTTTACTTCCAAAATTTTGTTACTGACTTGAAGCTTGCTTTTTCACTTTCAATGATTTATCAAGGTTTATACATCTTTCTGGTTTACCGTTTTGAAGTCCTTTTTTTGGTGTGGGTCAGGAACACAAAACATTCTCACTGTCACAATGTGGTTGTGAGCCGGGAGAATGTACTCAGGTCCCCAGGGAAAAGCTGGGAGGAAGGACAGATGTCTGCCAGCCTGTCCCCAGGGGGCAGCACGAGGGCAGGGCTGGCCACATTTCTGTCCCTCCTCCATCCAAGTTTCTAGGCTTCTCTCTTCCTGTGTCTATAAAGCTGTCACTTTCAGGGACTTTTTAGCCAAGAGATAAAGCTACCGGCCTAAGTCTCAGACCAGACGATATGAAGTTAAGCCTAGCTCTGGGATTGGCAACGTGAGCCAAGGGTCGGCAAATTACAGCCCACAGGCTGAGAATGGTTTTTCCATTTTTAATTGGTTGAAAAAAATATTTTTAGTGACACATGAAAATTATATGAAATTCACACTTCAGTGTCTGCAAATAAAGTTTATTGGAACATGGCTACTGTCCTTCCTTTACGTCTTGTCAGCAGCTGTGATAGAAATCATGTAACCCTCACAGCTCAAAATATTTACTGCCCTGTTACAGTAAAAGCCTGCCGACCCCTGACGTTTACCAACCTTGTCCAAATAAAGTTGCACTTTGGATTACCTTTAAAGTCCTAATGTTCTGTAAAGAGGAATTTGCACCCTCCTTTTTTCGTGCTGTTTTCTTAGCACAGTAAAGAGAAGTCCATCCTTGCACAGAGACGTAGAACACACGCTGGCTGGGAGCTCAGACCGGGGGTGGAGGGGGCTCCGCTGACTTCAGTGGAGTGACACGCCATGGACCACACAGAGTGGAGAGATGGGTTCTGCCTGCCCAGAACTGAAGGAGGATTTTTCAAAGGACATGTTTTAGTTGGGCCAAGAAGGAACAAGTGTGACTTCCCTGAGTGAAGACGTGAGAGATGGTGGAGAAAACAACATAAACAAAGGTCTATTTCAGAAAAGTAGCTCAGACGGGGCGAGTGGTAGGGGGAGAGGAGAAGGTAGAGCCAGCCAGAGCAGGGCTTAGAGACAGGGGAGGAGGCCGGGAGCCGAGAGGGGTGGGTCTCTGCTCGAAGGTTTTGTGGTGCTTGAATGACATGTGGCCAGCCAGTGGTTCTCAAGGTGTTGTCCTGGGTTACCTGCAATAGAGTCCTGGGCTCAAGTGAAAACACAGGGTTGCTGGGCTCTCCCTCCCCCGAACACATTCCTGCCGAGTGGAAGTTTCCAGAGAAAGCAGAGCCCTGAAAGACGGCTGAGAGTGAGAATTAAGAGACCTTGGAGAAGATCAAGAGAAGTGCCCTGCAGATGATAAATAACAGATTTCAGGGATGAACTGGCAGTTATCACAGGGGTAGAGATAAGGAGTCAGTCAGCAGTGTCCTTAGTGACTTTAGGAAGCTGTTTGCTGGAGAACTGGTGGGGAGGAGTCGTGAGCAGAGCTGGAGGGAAGGGCCCAGGCAGGGGAAATGGGTGGGGAGTTGTACTTGGGTGGAAGAGTGGCCCGGGGCCTCATTTTTGGGGTGAAGAAGGTGGGTGAGCTAGGAAAGATCTGCAACTGCTGCTTGGAACCAGGAACAGAGCACTGACCCACTCAAGCCTGGGGGTCAGCTGAGGCAAAGACCAGATATCTGAGGGGCAGCCAATCACACAGCACAGTGTAGAGACCACTTTTTTCCTAATGAGGCCCTCAAGCCAGGGCAAGAGAAGGGTCAGGTTTATCTGGGACGGAGATTTGTGGATTCCCTGCAAGGATTTTGTGATTTCCCTGTCCTTGCTAATCCAGCTACCTCTTGCAGGATCTTACCTCCGCTTTTCAGTCCCTCTGCTAGCAAGCCCATTGATCTCTCCTATAAGCTGGAATGAGAGTCTGAAATCAGCACCCTGCGTGCCTGGAGTGCCCAGTGACTCTGGGCCTCGTCCCAAGGGTCTTCCTGCCACTAGGCCACTTGAGCCTTCATTTTTTTTCCTGCAGTTTTTTTTTTTTTTTTTTGGCCAGGGCTGAGTTTGAACTTTCCACCTCTGGCATATGGGGCCAGCACCCTATTCCTTTGAGCCACAGGTGCCACAGAGCCTTCATTTTTTCAAACTCTGGTTTTTGTACCAGTTTCCATGGCACCATTCCCAGATCAAATGGGAAAAGGACTTGTCCCAAAAGACCCAAACCTTGTCCCTGAGTCACTGATCTCTGGTAACTGATCAGTAACACCAGAGACGAGAGTTTCCCAGGCCCACCAGAGGGGTTGTTTTCCTATACAGATAGTGTCTGCATGAGGCCACAAGCCAAACTCAATACTCCAGTAGTAGAGGCATACAGAAAGCTGCATTTGAACTTGACCACCTTGGACCATAGAAGTATGGAAAGGTGAGTGGCTAAAATTTGCCTTTTAGTGGCTGGGGGTGAGGGAGGGAGTTTGCTAAATGTAGGAGCATAAAGTCTTGGACAAGCAACTTAGTAAGCATTTAACAAGGATCGATTAACAGGTGACATTATGGTTCTACTCTGTTTAACCTTAGTCTAGTTGCTAAATTTTTGGAACAGAACTGTGATATAGGCTCAGCACCTATAGCTCAGCAGCTTGGGCACCTGCCACATGCACTGGAGCTGGCGGGTTTGAATCCAGTTCGGGCCTGCCAAACAACGACAACTGCGACCAAAAAATAGCCTGGCATTGTGACGGGCGCCTATAGTCCCAGCTACTTGGGAGGCTAAGGCAAGAGAATCGTTTTAGCCCAAGAGCTGGAGGTTGCTGTGAGCTGTGACGCTACAGCTCTCTACAGAGGGTGACACAATGAGTCTCTATCTCAAAAAAAAAAAAATGATGTAAAGGTGATTAGCATAGACACAGTTCGAATCCCATGAATCCCACGGCTGTCATTTACATACTGGGGCCACACAGCAGCTCCTTTCCCCCTAGATAAAGGTGACAGTGGTGTCCACCCCATAGGTTTATGTGAGGGTTGGTAAAACACTGCATTTAAATGTAGTGCCTAGCATACAAGGAGCACGGACATATTGTTACACATTCTTTTAAACTGTTTTCTTAGTCAAAGCCTGCCTTCCTATTTTAGAGCTTCTCAAAATTAGAAATGCTTCCCTTCTCTGGATTAGATGTCACATTCTTGGGTGTTAGCTATTTTTATTCAACATATTCATAGTCATCCTATACATGCATTTTGTCTCTCTCTCTTTTTTTTTTGTAGGGACAGAGTCTCACTCTTTCGTCCTCGGTAGAGTGTTGTGGCATCACACAGCTCACAGCAACCTCCAACTCCTGGGCTTAGGCGATTCTCTTGCCTCAACCTCCCGAGTAGCTGGGACTACAGGCACCCGCCACAATATCCGGCTATTTTTCTGTTTTGCAGTTCTGCGGAGGCCGGGTTTGAACCTGCCACCTTCAGTATATGGGGCCGGCGCCCTACTCAATGAGCCACAGGCACCGCCCCTTGGCTCTCATTTTTATAGTTGATGAGCTAATAGATACTTCATTACTAACTAAAGTTCATAGTTCATTGAGTTAACTCTTTGCTGTATAGTTCTGTGGGTTTGGACAAATGAGTGATGACTTGTATCCTCCACTACAGCATCATACAGAATAGCTGCCCTTCCCTAGAAATGCTCTGTGCTGGGCGGCACCTGTGGCTCAAGGAGTAGGGCACCAGGCCCCATATGCCGAGGGTGGCGGGTTCGAGCCCAGCCCTGGCCAAAAACTGCAACAACAACAACAAAAATCCTCTGTGCTCTGCCTGTTCGTCCCTCCCTCCCCTGTGCCCCTCATGACCACTGATATTTTACTGACTCCGCAGTTTTGCTTTTTCCAGAATGTCATATATGTAGTTGGAATCACACAGTATGTAGCCTTTTCAAGTCGGCTGCTTCTGCTCGGCGGTAGGCACTCAGGCTTCCTCTGTGTCTTTTCATAGGTCGATTGCTCGTTTCTTTTTTCACCAAGTAATATCCCTTTGTATGGATGTGTCGTGGCTCCTTCATCCATTTGCCTGTTTTTTTTTTTCTTTTTATTTATTTATTTTTATTATTATTTTTTTTTTTTGTAGAGACAGAGTCTCACTTTATCACCCTTGGTAGAGTGCCGTGGCATCACACTGCTCACAGCAACCTCCAGCTCTTGGGCTCAAGCGATTCTCTTGCCTCAGCCTCCCGGGTAGCTGGGACTACAGGCGCCTGCCACAGCGCCCGGCTATTTTTTTGTTTTGCAGTTCGG
>CAUYON010135125.1:0-27352 GCA_963573935.1 Arctocebus calabarensis | reverse complement strand
ACCTGAGCTGGCGGGTTCGAATCCAGCCCGGGCCCGCCAAACAACAATGACGGCTGCAACCAAAAAATGGCCGGGTGTTGTGGCGGGCGCCTATAGTCCCAGCTACTTGGGAGGCGGAGGCAAGAGACTCGCTTGAGCCCAGGAATTGGAGGTTGCTGTGAGCTGTGATACCACACCACTCTATCCAGGGTGACAGCTTGAGGCTCTGTCTCAAAAAAGAAAAAAAAAAAGAAATCCTGAGCTGAGGCAACCCACCTGCCTCCGCCTCCCAGAGTGCTGGGATTACAGGCATGAGACTCTGTTCCCAGCAAATCTTAGTATATTAATGCAATAGATTCTTACATATTTAAAAATCCAACATGCTGGCTTGGCTCCCGTAGCACAATGGTTACAGCGCCAGTCACATACAATGAGGGTATTAGCCAGCCTAGGCCAGCTAAACAACTGCAAAAAAAAATAAAATAAAATAGCTTGGGGCAGCACCTGTGGCTCATCAAGTAGGGCACCGGCTCCATATACTGAAGGTGGCGGGTTCAAACCTGGCCTCTGATGAACTGCAAAACAGAAAAATAGCCAGGTGTTGTGGTGGGCACCTATAGTCCCAGCTACTTGGGAGGCTGAGGCAAGAGAATCACCTAAGCCCAGGAGTTGGAGGTTGCTGTGAGCTGTGTGATGCCATGGCACTCTACTGAGGACGATAAAGTAAGACCCTGTCTCTACAAAAAAAAGAAAAAAAAATAGCTGGGTGTTGTGGTGGGCGCCTTAGTACCAGCTATTTAGGAGGCTGAGGCAAGAGAATAGCTTAAGCCCTAGAGTTTGAGGTTGCAGTGAGCTGTGATGCCCCTGCCCTCTACCGAGGGTGACATAGTGAGACTGTGTCTCCAAAAAAAAAAATCCAACATGCTTTATGTAAACCCAAGGAGACTCTGAGGACCTAAGCTCCATATGTCTCCTGGCTTGAGTCCTGAGTCCTCCACTGAATTCTCAGCTTCCCACAGCCAGTGAGTGAAGGGAGAGTATAGGATTATAGAGAACATTTTATGGCCAAGCCTGGTAGAGGTTTGCATGTCTTCTGTGTCCACTCCAAAGGCCCAAGACCATTCACATGGCCTCAACCTCACTGCAAGGAGGCCTGAGAAATGTAGTCCTCCTATGTGTCTAGGAAAAAAGACACTGGATTGATAAGCATCTAGAAAAATCTCTGTCACACACCCTTAGACCTCTAGTTACTCGTGTAATCATCTCTGATGCGGGAATTAGTGCGCGGTAGGGAGAGATTGATGTATTAGTTTTGTATGGCTGTACTGACAAGTTACCATAAACTTGGTAGTTTAAAGCAACTGAAGTTTATTTTCACACAGTTCCAGAGGCCAGAAGTCCAAAATCAAGGTGTCGGCAGGACCACATTTCCTTCAGAAGCTCTAGGGAAGGATCAGCTCTTTGCCTCCTCCAGCTCCTGTTGGCTCCAGGAATTCCTTGGCTTATGGCTACAGAACTCCAATCTCCATGTCCACCTTTACCTGGCGCCCTCCTCTTCTTTGCCTTCTCCTCTGCATTTCTATTAGTACACTTGCCATTGGATTTAGGGCCCACCTGGATAATTCAGGATGATCTTATCTTGGGATTCTTAACATATTTACATCTGTAAAAGCCTTTTTTTTTTTCTAAATAAGGCCACATCTTCAAACTCTGAGTATTAGGACATGGCCACCTTTTGAGGGCCACCATTCAACCCACCAATCAGCTATAATTATTTTTGTGGAAAATGATGGGGGTCTGGACGAAGATGGCCTTGTAGAGAAAGAAACGGATTTACAGTGTATTAATATTTTAATCGTAGTGCATAGAGGAGTTTGTAATGGTGACAAGTAGCAGCTGAGGGATGAGGGGGTGGTGACTTAGTGTCCAAACTGTGATTTAGGCATAGATATGTGACTCAGGTCTAGGTTTCACAAAGACCCTCCATGTTGGGGATAGACTTGAAGGGAGAGAGTAGAGGTTGGGAGGAGCCTGAGGTCAAGGTCTAGGTGGAATAGCAGGATCCCTGAGACAGCCTGAACCCCAAAGATAGAGGGAAGGGATAGAGAATTAGGAGGCAAGAGGGGTACACCTTAGAGACTGGCAGGCTGTTGGGGGGTAAGGACAGGGGTTTGGCCCAGTGGGGGTAGACAATGGGACTGCCTCAGATGGGGAGATCAGGCAAGGGAGAGAATTTGAGGGGGACCCTGAGCTCTGTATAGGATGTGGTGAGAGTGAATGTCCCAGGGGACACCCAGGGCACAGTTGACTGGAGACAGATTTAAAAAACAGTAGGATGAGGCCAGGTGTGGTGGCTGACATCTATAATCCTAGCACTTTGGGAGGCCTGGTTGGGAGGATTGCTCGAGCTCAGGAGTTAGAGACTAGCCTGAGTAAAAGTGAGACCCCCATCTGTACTACAAATAGAAAAGTTAGCCAAGCATTGTGGCGGGGCACTGGTAGTCCCAGCTACTTGGGAGGCTGAGGCAGGATTGCTTGAGCCCAGGAGTTTGAAGTTGCAGTGAGTTATGCTCATTCAACAGCACTTCAGACCAGGCAACAGAGTGAGACCCTGTCTCAAAAAAAAAAAAAGAAAGAAAAAGAAAATAATAACTGAGATCTCTCAGAAGAAAGAGAAAGAGCTGGGTCCTCAGGGAGGCAAGTTTCCCAGGGTCTGGGTGGATGACTGGGTGGTGGGGATCCCCCAGAGTTGGAAATCTGTGAAGAATGTGAGACTTATCAAGAGTGGGGAGCTAGGGCGGTGCCTGTGGCTCATTGAGTAGGGCGCCAGCTCCATATACCGAGGGTGGCAAGTTCAAGCCTGGCCTGGGCCAAACTGCAAAACAGAAAAATAGCCGGGCGTTGTGGCCAGTGCCTGTAGTCCCAGCTACTCTGGAGGCTGAGGCAAGAGAATCACCTAAGCCCAGGAGTTGGAGGTTGCTGTGAGCTGTGTGATGCCATGGCACTCTACCCAGGGCGAAAGTGAGACTCTGCCTCTACAAAAAAAAAAAAGAAAGAAAGAAAGAAAGAAAAGAAAGAAATTGACAATTAAAAAAAAATATATATATATTTTAAAAAAGAGTAGGGAGAAAAAAAGGAAAAGAAATAAAGAAAAAAAAAGAGTAGGGAGCTGATAAGGACTTCAGGGGAGACTGCAGAGGTTGCTGGGTGCAACCAGCAAGCAGGCACTGCAAACTCAGATCTGACTGCCAAGATTTCAACACTCTTGGCTCCTATGGGGCCTTCATCCCCTTGAGCCCCACTGCAGAGGCAGGAAGTGCTGCCTGAGGCCTGGCTTCCGCTGGGTTTCTTGGCACCATTCAGCTGCCCTCCCACTCCTAGGGACCTTCCCACCTCAGGTCTGCAACACTTTCACTTCCCCAGGTGCCCAGCCCTGCCCCTCAGCAGGTGGGAGCACCCTCATCTAGAACAGGATGCAAAGAGAGTGGCAAAGACTGGGGGGATGCGGGGGTGGGCAAGATAGATAATGAAAGGAGGACAGGAACCCAGAGAGAAAGGCCAGAAACCCAGCGAGAGGGAGGACAGAGACTCAGGGCACAGGAGGAGGACAGATATTTAGAGGGCAAGGAAAGAGACCTGGAGAAAGAGGGAGAGATTCTGAGAGAAGGGGACAGCAAGAAGGGGGGGAAAAAAGATCCAGAGAGAAGGGAACAGAGACCCAAAGACTAGAACAAGAGACCAAGAGCAGGGAAGGAGGAACAGAGCTGGATGCAGAGATGGAATAGCTTAGCAGGGTGTGAGGTCAGAGTGTCTGTGAGGTCAGCGCTGTCCATGGCCAGACCTGGGGTCCCAGTGCCCAGAGATGGATATGAATAGATCAAGAGTCCCTTTGAGTCCTGCAGTCTGAGCCATGGAAACATGGGAGGAACTGCCCCAAGTGTCCAGGGTAGCATTCTCAGCTGCCACAAATTCCAGGCCACCTCAGGTACCAGGGTATAAGTCCTACCTGGGCAAATGACAGAGACAGGGACAAAGCAGAGTAGAGAGTCACTTAGGGTGAAGACGGAGGGGGTGGAGCCCCACCCCGGGAACTTCCTCTTTCTCTGTGTTCTTGCTTTCTCCCTGGCTCTCGGCCTCTCCATCTCTCTTTCACTCTTGGCCTCTGTCTTTCTGCCTGTCTCCTCACTGCCAGTACCCATCAGGTCCCTCAAGCTGATCACTCTGCCTTTTAGGTGAAGATGTCGGCCCAGGAGAGCTGCCTCAGCCTCATCAAGTACTTCCTCTTCGTTTTCAACCTCTTCTTTTTTGTGAGTTGCCTCATGGCTACCCAGCCCGAGCCCCAACCCCTGCCGCAGCCCTGAACCTCACACCCGGCTTTGCCCACTACCATATTCTCCTCTCCTCTCTCCAGGTCCTGGGAAGCCTTATTTTCTGCTTTGGCATCTGGATACTCATTGACAAGACCAGCTTTGTGTCCTTTGTGGGTGAGGGGGGCTGGGACTATAGGGGAGAACCTTCCCCCAAGTGACCTCCTGCGGTCTCCCTTATCCCTGGGAGGCCCATAGTGACCAACTCCCTGAGGAGGCTACAGGCTCCGATCCCCTGCTGACCAGTGCTATTCCTCTGGGAGCCTATGTTTTCCCCTGGCAAATGGGGTTGTGCATGTCAATAACAATAATGATAATAGCCATTTCTCAAGCACTTCCCTTTGTGTCAGATCTTCTGCTGGTGCTCATCAGATCCTCCCACAAACCTTCCTCTTGAAGTGACAGGGGAAGTCCCTTGCTGGATGTGATGCAGCAAGGAAGTAGAAGAGAGGAAATAATATTAATAACAGTAGACAAATAATACTAGAGTAATCACCCAAATTTTAATAGCTCATATTTAATAAGTGCTTGTCCTATGTTAAAGACTAGTTTTTATTTATTTATTTATTTATTCATAGACAGAGTCTCATTCTGTCACCCTTGGTACAGTGCTATGGCATCGTAGCTCATAGCAACCTCAAACTCCTGGCCTTGAGCAATCCTCTTGCTTCAGCCTCCCAAGTAACTGGGACTACATGTATGTGCCACTATGCCCAGCTAGTTTTTTTGTATTTTTAGTAGAGACAGGGTCTACTGTTGCTTAGGCTGGTCTTGAACTCTTGAGCTCAAAGCAGTCCACCCACCTTGGCTTCCCAGAGTGCTAGGATTACAGGCATGAGCCACTGTGCCCAGCCTGAGGACTGAGTTTATAAGTGCTTCCAGGAGTCCCTCAGACAACCCTGAGAAATTAATATAATTACCCAGTAGGTATCAGGAAGGTTTAAGTTACTGAGCCAATGTCATATAATAAGTCATTTGACTAAAACTACTGGGGATGAGAAGGAGCTGAGGGAGGAAAGAGAGATAGAGGAAAAGAAAGGGACAGAGATCCAGCTGGGGGAAATGAAGTCCAGAATGAGAAGAAAGTCCCAGAAAGAGACAGCAAATTGCAGTGGGGCAGGGGCAGAGCCCCAGAGAAAGGCAGAAACCCAAAGGTAGAAACAAAGACCCCACAGAGAGGGCCCTCAGAATACTGCTCCCCACTTAGATGGCTGCCTGGGCGGGGGATGGGGCTGCTTGGAGCTGTGGACACCAGCCCATCATCACTGCCTTTCACCTCTCCCAGGCTTGTCTTTCGTGCCTCTGCAGAACTGGTCCAAAATCCTGGCCATCTCAGGAATCCTCACCATGGGGCTTGCCCTCCTGGGCTGTGTGGGAGCCCTCAAGGAGCTCCGCTGCCTTCTGGGTCTGGTGAGTCTTCTATTTCCTCTCTATCCCTAGGACTCACTCCTAATCCCCTAGGATGCCCTAGTGAGGTGCTCAGCCTGACCCCTCCACTCTGCCCCCAGTATTTCGGGATGCTGCTCCTGCTGTTTACCACGCAGATCACCGTGGGAATCCTCATCTCCACTCAGCGAGCCCGGGTGAGCTTGCTCTCACTGCCACTACCACACCTTGGCAGTGGCAGGGGATGGAGGTTGGGGGCTAGGGGTGTGGGAGGGTTGGAAAGAGATGGAAACAAAGGCAGTTGGGCTGACATAGACAAAAAGAAATAACAGGCTGGGCACAGTGGCTCACACATGTAATCCTAGTACTTTGGGAGACCAAGGCAGGAGAATTGCTTGAGTTCAGAAGTTTTGAGACTAGCCTAAACAAGAGTAAGACCCTGTCTCTACTACACATAGAAAAAAAATTGGCCAGTCATGGTGGCAGGCCTGTAGTCCCAAGTTACTCTGAAAGTTGAGATAGGAGGGAAAACTGTGATGGGAGGATTGCTTGAGCCCAAGAGTTGAGGTTGCTGCAAGCTAGGCTGATGCCACATCACTTTAGCCTGTGCAACAGAGCAAGATTATCTCAAAAGAGAAAGAGAGGGAGTGAGACTCTGTCTCAAAAAAAAAAATCTGTTTAAAAACACAAAGGAAAGAAATCCTGGGATTACATACTTAAAAATAAAATGAACTATGGAATTATAGGAAAAAAAATTAGCTAAGCAATATGGTGGGTGCAGCAGCTACTGGAGAAACTGAAGCAGGAGGATCCCTTGAGCCCAGGAGTTTGAGGTTGATGCAAGCTAGGCTGATGCCACTGCACTTTTGTCTGTGGCAACAGAAAGTCAGTCCCGGGCGGCGCCTGTGGCTCATCGAGTAGGGCGCCGGCCCCATATACCGAAGGTGGCGGGTTCAAACCGGCCTCGGCTGAACTGCAAAACAGAAAAACAGTCGGGTGTTGTGGCGGGCCCCTGTAGTCCCAGCTACTGAGGCAAGAGAATCACCTAAGCCCAGGAGTTGAAGGTTGCTGTGAGTTGTGTGACACCACGGCACTCTACTGAGGGTAATAAAGTGAGACTCTGTCTATACAAAAAAAAAAATAAAAAGAAAGAAAGAAAAGAACAGAAAGTCAGTCTCAAAAAACAAAAAAAGCGAGAGAGACAGAGTCAGAGAAAGACACGTGGATATGGACAGACATGAAGAGATCCAAAGTGAAATACATGGAATGTGGAGCTGGGAGAGATAAGGAAGAGAAACAGAAGTTCCGGAAGAAAAGAGAGAGAGAAACCTAATGAACTCTAGACATAGTGGGAAAAACAGAATGACAGATCTGAGGAACAGAGAGACCTAGCCAGCCATTCATTGAGGAATCAAGGCCGACACAAAGATACAGGGACCCTTTTGGGCTGAAGACAGGCTGGGGTGAAGTGGGACAGATAGGACCCAGCCTCACTCTTCGTCTCAGCTGGAGCGAAGCGTGCAGGACATCGTGAAGAAGACCATCCAAAACTACCACGCCAACCCAGAGGAGACAGCGGCTGAGGAGAGTTGGGACTACGTGCAGTTCCAGGTGCGTGGACTTTCCACTCCACCCTAACATGTCCCCAACCTCTAGTTCCGTGGCTCTGCCTGGTGCTTCGAGGAGATTCCTCTCCAACATGGCCTCAGGCTCCTGCTCCAGGACCCTGAAGTACACCAACCCCGCCAAGTCCGATGTGCCCCGGTACCCGAATGATAAAAATAACTGGCCCCAGTCCCTAGACTCTGGCGTAGCTCCACCCTCTGCCTCAAAGAGACCCCGCCTCGCCCCAAGTGGTCGAGTCCGTACACCCAACACTCTAAGATGACTCAGATTCCTCCGTGGTGATTCTGGCTTCCAGCGGATCCCAACTCCAATGAGACTCCATTCCCTGGACACTCACGCCACCTCGCACTCACATTCACCTGTCCCCCGAGGCTGAATTGCACCGCGCACCCAATCTCAGCTCCACAGCGGAACGCTGTAGCTCCTCCCCCAGCCCCAGGACTCTGTGACTCAGGTCCCTTCAAACCCCAAGTTCCAGGATTGTCACCTAGTCTCTTCCCAACCACAGCGCAGCCACCACCCCTCAATCCTGCACCCACCACTTAGCCCTCTACTCCTCGATACGACCTCATACCCATCACTTAGTACCCAGATTCCCAACATCATCTCCTATTTCTCCAGTCCTGGTCCTCCTGACTCGTATGCCTGCCTCTTCCAGCTGCGCTGCTGCGGCTGGCACTCTCCGCAGGACTGGTTCCAGGTGCTCATACTGAGAGGCAACGAGTCAGAGGCGCACCGCGTGCCCTGCTCCTGTTTTAACTTGTCGGCGACCAACGACTCTGCAATCCACCAGTTCAGCCGGCCTGGACCGACAGGGCGGGCCAGACACAGTACAGACCTCTGCACTGTCCCAGCAAAAAGTTCCATCTATCGCGAGGTGGGTCCGGGCCGCCGGAGATGGGCGGGGTCTGCAGAAGGGTGGAGCTACAAGGGACCCTAACGGCACAGGGGGCGGGGCTTTACAGGTGGCAGGGTTTCTAGGACAGGCGGAGTGCAAAGAAAGGGCGAGCTTGGAAGAGGTGGGGAACAGGTGCAGGATTAAGGACACTAGAGAACCCTAATAACTACAGAAGCAAGTCGGTGCCTGGAAAGGAGGCGAGGGCTGGGGCTGAAAACGCTGGGCTGGACTTGAGAGAGAATCGTAGAAAGAACTCTGCTTGTAACCTTTCCCTACACCCTCAGGGCTGCGCGCAGAACCTCCAGAAGTGGCTGCACAACAACCTCATTTCCATAGTGGGCATTTGTCTGGGCATCGGTCTACTCGAGGTGATCTGGACCCACCCCCACTTGCCATTGGCCCTATTGTCCCTAGATGGCCTGGCCCCTAAATAAGTGTCCTTGGGTTGCCCTGGAAAGACACCCGCTCCACCTAACGAGCGGGAGGGGACCTAGCTTCTGTGAGCCCTGCTTGGCCGCATACCGGGAGAGCCTCCTATTGGCCACAAAAACCCTCCCATTTCCTCGCAGGTGAGTGTAATGGTGCTGGGCCTGCTGCTACAGCGCAGGGCGCTCCGCCAGGAACCCAAGCCGCCAGTGCCAGGCGCCGACAGTTCCAGCCTTCTCGGGCCCAGCCTGACAGCTGACGGCGGCAGTGGGCGCTGTGGTGTGCTCAACAGCAGTGGGCGTAGCGGCAGTCTATGGGGTGGCTGGGGCATGGCGGATGCCTGCCCCAACTGGGGAGACAAAGCCCCCCAGGGCAAGCTACCCATGGCCCTAGGGCCCTGGCCGCTGTGGGATCAAGATGAGGAGCAGCCAGAGACCGGGAGTGTGGGAGCAGAGGCTGAGGCTGAGGCAGAATTAGAAGCTGAGAAGGGAGAGACAGATGAGCCTCCAGAATAAAGGATCTTGGACTTGCTTCGAACCTTACTCCTCTCAGGCGCTAACCCAACCCTGCTTCCCCACCTATTGAAGTTCTCCCTCTAGCCCTGCTCAATTCTACCTACTCCTTTCCCTAGCCCTTCCGGCCCAACACTGACTTTCCTCCCTGGTGGTGATGGGGGGAGGGGCATTACACCCACTGTTGCCAGCGCCCACTAAACCTTTCTCACTGCGTCTCCTTTCTCTATAGCTCGGCTTCATGACGCTCTCGATATTCCTGTGCAGAAACCTGGACCACGTCTACAAACAGCTGGCTCGATACCACTAGGCCCCATTCTTCACGAGCCCCACCCTGACCCCTTTAAGAGCACTTCCCCGTTGCCTGTAAATATTTGTTTAGTCCTCAGTTCACCCCAGGCATTGAGCCCTCCACCTCCTCATTCCCCTGGGGACCCAGGTGTCCGCCTGCCCCCCTCTGCCTCTCCTGAGGGACCTGGGGCTTCCGTCCACCAGCTTCCTGCCCCCAAAGATACTTGGTTTTCTTGACTCATCTGTTGGCCTACCACCTCCCACAAGATTATTTTTCACCCAAACCTCAAATAAATACCTTGCATTTTGGTAAAATAGCTTTATCCTCTGTCAGAACACAAACCAACACATTTTGGGGTGGGGGAGGAAAGGAGGCAGTCTAGCACGCGGCTGAGGACAAGGGGGGATGAGATTACAAAGTCTCACCCCACTGCTTGTGCCGCTGAGATAAAGTCATAACCCTTATAAATAGCTCGTTATATTAAAAATATTTCCAGGGCCCATCTGATTCTGCTCCTGCACAAATAGGGTTAATCTTTGTGATACAAAGGGTAGTAGGGAGAGGAAGAAATTGGGTTGGGGGGCTGGCAGCTGGAAAACAGGGAGACAAGCCCAATGTGTAACTAAGGCCCTCCAAAACATCCAGAAGAGCAGGGGAAGGGGGCCCTGTCAGAGGCTGAGTATCTGGAGGTTGTCTCACTCCTGTCCTCAAACCTTGATGGTCTGGAGTGATCCGTCCTTTCAGACACCTCCTGTGAGGTCCCACTATCAGAGTCAATTCTTTCCTCAGTTCCCACCTAATTCAGCTCACCGACCAAGTTTTGGGGTCCCCTATTGCTTAGGTTTCTGAGGTCAGCCCCTTTACATCACAGCCCTCTGAGTAAGAAGCATGAGGAGAGCTTGAGGGTTCTTCCTGGGAGGAGGATGTTCCAGGGGGTCAGCCAGTTTTGAGGTTCCCCTTCACTCCCTGACCAGGCGGTAAATGTGGTGCTGGGCCCCACGTTCACTGGTGGAGACCTCGAAGACATAGGCGGTGCACAGCAGCAATTCCTGGGTGTCTCTGTTTGTCACCACCTGCCAGGGAGGCCATGAGAAGGGTCTTATGCTTGGAAGGGAAAGGACCACTGTGCCCTCTCCAAGCTACCAGGTGACAGCAAATCTCTTTTCCACCCCCACAAAATAAGTTCCACAAATAAAAGGGATGCCCAATATGTCAGCTTCCCCAGGCTATGGGAGTTACCTCTAAGCTGAGGGACTTCACATCAGATGGTGCATCATGTCTCAGTTAATGGGGTTCCCCCATATCACATTCCCTGGGTTAATGGGATCCCCACTGTGTCACATGTACAGGGAGTACCCTCACTTCAGATCCCCCAGCCAAGGGGTTTCTATCTCAGCATACTCCCCAAAGTTAAAGGGGCTTCTACCACATCATGTTCCCTGGGAAGCTAAGGATCAGCCTGAGGAAGACTCCACATCAGACATGCCCTGTGAGGTCCCACTATCAGAGTCTATTCTTTCCTCTGTCTCCACCTATTCAGCTCATCAACCAAGTTTTGGGATTAAAGAAGAAGGGATTGATCCCCTTATGTGAGTGCTATCAAGTGTCCACTACATCTGTTCTCTGGGTGAAGGGGTACCCTAAGATAGTGGTCAACTTTGGGGTCCCCATTGCATCAGTTTCCTGGTTAAAAGAGCCCCAGACAGGGCCAGGCACTCATGCCTGTAATCCTAGCACTCTGGTAGGCTGAGACAGATGGATGAGCCTGAGCAAGAACAAGACCCCATCTCTACTAAAAATAGAAAAACTAGCTGGGCATTGTGACCGGAACCTGTAGTCCCAGCTACGTGGGATACTGAGGCAAGGGTATTGCTTGAGCCTAAGAGTATGAGGTGGTTCCGAGCTATGACACCACCGAAATCTACCCAGGGTGACAGAGTAAAAGTCAGGGTAGAGTCCCTGCTTTGTCACTTCCACAGGTGAAGGGATCCCCTAGGCTGAGAGCCCAACATGGGGTCCTCCGTTATCTGCCCCCTGTATAAAGAAGTCCCCTAGACTAAGGACTCTGTTGTGAACACTCTTCTCTACATCAGGGGTCCTGCTCAGCCCAGCCCTAGCATGTCACCTGGAGGATGGTGAAGTTCTCAAGGACGCTGTTCATCATGTATCGCTCAGGCAGCTGTCGCAACTTGTGCAGGAAATTCACCAGGTACTCACACATGGGCGAGCGTAGCAGGCGGTACACAAACCTCCCATCCTCCAGCTGGGCCCGCTCCGTCTTAATCAGGGGGCAGCAAGTGGGGAGGACAGTGGTTGAGAGACACATGGGTCGCCCCAGGATCTCCACCCTGTGCCTCTCAGATGCCACACTCACTCCCATTGCCATCTTCTCTGCATCATCCCACCTACAGTGACCAAGGTGGGAGCCCTGAACCCTTGGAGATCTGACCCAAGATCTCTGAGCCTACAAACCAGGAGTCCCCCAAGCCCCACAAAGTGATGCTTTGAACCCTAATGATCTCTAAACAACTCTGACCTCCAGGACCTCAAATATGCTCTAAATCCTCCAAAGAACTCCCCTATAAAAGCTCCAAACTCTACATGACCTCTCACCTTGAGATCCTCCAAGTCCCCGGCAATCCCTAAGTATGACTTCTGACCTTCCTTGCTCTATAAACTCCTCCATATCCATAAAAACCTTTTCAATCATTGTCACTCTAAATATCTGTACCACACGTTTCAACCCTCAAAGTGATCCCTGCTTGTGACTAATGAACTCCATATTAGCTCCAAACTTATGCACTAAACCCCCAAAGAGGCTGGGATACCCCCACCCGATGCACACCCTCAAATGTCTGAGCTCCTGATCCATTTTGCAGCCCCAGAGTGGCATGTGGCCATCGCCTGCCCAGAGCTCCACCCTCCAGCCTCACCTCCACCTTCTCCACCACCTGCTTGCCAAAAGAGCAGACCTTGGAGGAACAGGTGAGGGTCATGTGTTCCAGGCTCTCATACTGGCTGCTTACTCCATAGAAGCCACCACTGTTGCTGTTGCTGCTGCTGCCAGCCCCTGCCTCCTCGCCACTTGGGCCCCAGTTCAGGTCCGCCTGGAGGATGGAAAACCACAGATGAGTTGAAGATGTCCTCATAAATAGTGGGGGCTCTGCCCCATAACCTGGCTGCCCCATTGTGCTTTCAGTTGCCCCCCTTTCTCCCTCAGTTTTCAAATTTCTTCACAAGCTGGCTGCTGGGGAACACCCACTTTTCCATCAGTGTTGGAAAAATCTGGATCCCCAAAATGGTCTATACCCTCTCTCTTCAGTAACCAAAGGAGCCCTGGAATTCACCTTTTTTCTCTTCAAGCCCAACTCAAGAGTTCAGCCCCTGCCAGGCATAGTGACTCGTGGCTATAATCCCAGCACTCTGGGATGCCAAGATGAGTGGATCACCTGAGCTCACAAGTTGGAGACCAGCCTGAGCAAGAATGAGAGCCCATCTCTACTAAAAGTAGAAAAAAAACTAGTTGGGTGTTGTGGCAGGTGCCTATAGTCCCAACTACTTAGGAGGCTTAGACAAAAGAATCACTCGAGGGCAGCACCTGTGGCTCAGTGGGTAGGGTGTGAGCCCCATATACCGAGGGTGGCGGGTTCAAACCCAGCCCCAGCCAAACTGCAACAAAAAAAATAGCCGGGAGTTGTGGCGGGCGCCTGTGGTCTCAACTTCTTGGGAGGATGAGGCAAGAGAATTGCCTAAGCCCAGGAATTGGAGGTTGTTGTGAGCTGTGTGATGCCACAGCAGTCTACCAAGGGTGATAAAGTGAGACTCTGTCTCTACAAAAAAAGAAAAAGAATCACTTGAGCCCAAGAGTTGCAGGTTGCTGTGAGCTATGATGCCAGAGCACTCTACCCAGGGCAACAGAGTGAGAATCTGTCTCAAAAAAGAGTTCAGCCCCTTCTAAGAACCTGGTTACTAGGCTAGCAAGAACCAAGCACCTCCATTCCACTCTGGGGGCCATCAAAGGGAATGGACACTCTAAGCCATGAGGACTGACAGGTATGGGCTAGGCTGACAAGTAGCTCTCTCTCCCTGAGAGCCAGAGGCCTTAGCTGGGCTGCCACATGATTTATGAGCACTTTCGGTTTTACTGTTGGAACTTACCCAGAACTTAACCAGGAAAAAGGCGTGGGGTGGCCCACGATCATACAGCTCTCGCAGACCACCCTTTTTCTCAGGGAATTTGTCATAGATCTGGCGGACGTCCACACTCTCAAGGGGGGGTGCTCCAGGGCTGGGGCAGTGCTGGCTGATGTGTACAAACAGGTGCCTCTGGTACTGAGGAAGGTCAATGTGGGTGAAATGAAAAGTGGGAGGTGGGCTGGACCTCCAACCCTTGCTACCCGAGCCCAGCTCACACTCTGGCCATCCCCACAGCTCCGTTTGGCTATTCCACCCAGCACTAGATGTGACCCCCCCTGGTGACTCATGCCTGTAATTCTAGCACTCTGGGAGGCTAAGGTAGGGGAGACACTGTCCTCACCCCTTTCTGCCTTTGCATCCCCATAGTCCCTCAGTCCCCAACTCTTTGCCCAATCCCCTCAGCTATGTCCCCACTGCCTTAGCCTCAGCTCAGGCCTCATTCTCTCCCACCCTCTTCCCAGCCTCCCACCTCTCCTCTCCAGTTCATCCCCCATATGGTCCCAGAGCTGACCCTGGTTCTCCTCTGCTCATAGTCCTCCCATGGCTCCCCAGTACCCCCAGGACAAAGCCCACACCCCTTCTACCTGGCCCTGTACAGAATGGGTGCTTACCAATGTTCAATGGATGGATAGGAATCCACAAAGCCCACACCCCAGACTCCTTTTTTGTCCACATTCTCATGAATCCTTGTCTTGACATCTAATATATATCCTGAAAGCCCTTCCCATCTTCTCCCCCAATACATATCTTCCCTGTATCTTTTCAGTCCCAAATCTACCTCTTCCTGGAAACCTCCCTTGATTGCAATCAGATAGGATCTCTCTACCCCACTATTTCCATGGTTGCCCTTTGCCCTCAGGAGAAAGTCTAGGTGCCTTCATTTAGCAATGACAGCTCCCTCAGAACCAGCACCTGCCCACCTATCTGCAGCCTCACCAGCTCCCACAATATTCCATTATTTTTCTCCCTAAGAACTCCATGCTCTGCCCATCTCTCTACCTGGAACATCCAATTCCATACAAGGCAAACTCCTATATAATCCTCAAAGTCCAACTCAAATATTATCATGCCAGGGAAGTCTTCATTGACTCCCCAAACAGAATTACTCCACTGTACACCCACAAAAACTTGAGCTCCCCCCATCCCAGAATGCACTCATTATTCAACAGATACCTATCAAGAGATCTGTGTGCAGGCACTATTCTGGGTCCCAGGGCTACAAGACAAAGTCCCTGACCTCATGGACTGTGCATTGACAGAGGGAGAAAGTTTAAAAATCAGCCTGTGGATATAAATTTCAAGAAATGATATATGCTATTTAAAAAGAAGAAGAAGAAGAAGTCCAAGCCTGGTGGCTCACATCTGTAATTCTAGCACTCTGGGAGGCTGAGCTAGGAGGATCCCTTGATCTCAAGAGTTCAAGACCAGCCTGAACAAGAGCTAGACTCCATCTCTAGCCAGGTGTTGTGGTAGGTGCCTATAGTTCCAGCTACTCGGGAGGCTGAGGCAAGAAGATTGCTCAAGCCCAAGAGTTTGAGGTTGCTGTGAGCTTTGAAGCCACAGAACTCTACCCAGAGTGACAGAGTGAGACTCTTTCTCAAAAAATAAATAAATAAATAAAATAAAAATAAATAAATAAATAAAACATAGTAAAGTATAGTAAGGAGGTTGGAAGTGACAGCATTTGGTATTTTCCATGAAGGTGCTTTGGGAAAGCCTTTTTGAGAAGATCATCTAGCAAAGGCCTGGATGAATGGAGAGAGTAAGTTGTAGACATACTTGGGGAAAGCATATACTAAGCAGCAGGAACAGCAGACGCAAAGGCCTGAGGTGGGAGTGGGCCTGGCATATTTGAGAAAGAGCAAGGAGGCCATGTGAGTGGAGTAGAGTGAATGAGGGTGAGAGTGTGGAGGTGAGGACAGACCAGGTACAGGGGTCAAATTGCACAGAGCCTGGTGGGCAACAGAAAGGATGTTAGCTTTTAGTCTAAGTGTGATGATAGGTTTAATCTGATCCAATCTGGGTTTTACTAAGATCACCACATACAGTTATTAGTATTTTGACTAGTGTTTATACAGTTTATGTTAGCGTTTTGATTGGTGTATATAAAATGACTGCTGTGTGTTCATAAATCCCGGTTACTTCACAGTACCTAACTATATTTCCCAGGCTCCTTCGCAGTTAGGTAGTAACACATAATTAAGTTCTGCCCAATGGGGTGTACGCTGGCCTGATAGTTGACACATCCTAGTCATATCCATGAAGCCTCCTACACAATCTTAACTCTCTCCCTCCCTCCATCTGCTGGCCAGAGCAGAGAATCCTTCAATAGATTCTGAAGCCCTAGAAAATGGCAAAAGCACAAAATGGAAAGAGCCTGGATCCCTGAATCACTGTGTGGAAAGCCCCTGCTAAATCTACACTGAAATGTTACATGAATGAGAAACTTTTGTGGTGTTCAGACTCTAAAACAATGATTTTCAACTGGTGTGCTACGAAAATTTTAAAAAATCATTAATTAAATTATTCTCAAAAGAAGTTCAAAGCACAGTAAGTATATTATTCTTTTATTTTTTTTACTCTTTTTTTTTTTTTGATCAACATAATTTAAGTGTGTCATGGAAGTTTGTTTAACTATAGGTTCAAGTGTGCCGTGAGATAAAAAAAGAAAAAAAGGTTGAAAAGACCAAGCGTGGTGGCTCACACCTGTAATCCTAGCACTCTGGGAGGCCAAGGAAGGTGGATTGCCTGAGCTCACGGGTTCAATACCAGCCTGAGCAAGAGTGAGGCCCTATCTCTAAAAATAGCTAGGCATTATGGCAGGCGCCTTTAGTCACAGCTACTTAAGAACTGAGGCAAGAGAATCACTTGAGCCCAAGAGTTTGAAGTTGTTGTGAGCTATGATGACACGACACTCTACTAAGGGCAACAAAATGAGCCTCTGCCTCAAAAAAATAAAAGGTTGTGGTGGCACCTGTGGCTCAAAGGAGTAGGGCGCTGGCCCCATGTGCCGGAGGTGGTGGGTTCAAACCCAGTCCCAGCCAAAAAAAAAAAAAAAACTACAAAAAATAAAAAATAAAAATAATTTAAAAAAAAAAAGGTTGAAAAACACTGTTCTAGGAGTTGGGACTTCTGTCATCCCACCTTGACTAGTATAGCATCTGTCTCCATCCTAATCCAGGAGAAGCTCAAGCCTAGAAACAAGGTCTGCTTTTCCAGTTCCTAGCATGCTTTCCAAATCCTGGTACATAGGAGAAACTCAAAACACATTTGATGAATTAATGATGTTCTGGAGAGTGTCTCTGACCTTCCCAACCTGCGACTGCATGACCTTCCAGTTCCTTTATGCTAGTAGTTCTCAAAGTATGATTCTTCCATCAGCCACATCAACGCCACCTGGGAGCTTGTTAGAAACATAAATTCTCAAGCCCCACATCACAATTAGTGAATCAAAAGTTCATAGATTGGGGCCCAGCAATCTTTGCTTTAACAAGGCCCCCAAATTATTCTGCTACAAGCTAAAGTTTCAGAATCACTTCTCTCTGCCCTCCCTCTGTCACCCCTCTACATTTCAAAAATCCCTTAGTGACTCTCCCAAAATTTCACTCACTGAGTCAACTGCATCCGGTGGCTCCACAAAGGCTGAGAACTCTACCAGCTGCAACCGGGCAGTGCCCAGGGCCCGAGCCTGCCAGGCTGGCGGTGATGGGGCAGGTGGGGGCAGGGGTGAGAGGGACTGGGGGGGCTCATACCCTAAAGAGAAAGAAGAAAGAACAATAAAAGTTGCTAACGTTTGTTGACTATATCAGGTACCATTTTCTCTTGCCTGCCTCCACTTAGAAGCTGAAAAAGCTAAATACTCACTTTCCCAGCCTCCCTTGCAGCTAGAGGTGGCCATGTGACACAATCCTGGCCAATGAGATGTTAGGGGGGGCTTCTGGGAAGGAGTTTCTTCCTGAATGAAAAAGACAGAACTTTGGGAGGAGAAAGCTTTTGGCCCTGGCCAGGTCCTACTTGGAACATAATGCCTGGAGTCACAGCAGCGATTATGACAGAGGCCAAGAGAACTATAGAATACTAGTCCTACTATTGCTGAGCTACTGTGTCAGGACAGGAGCAGCCCACCTCCAGACTTTTTGTTATGTGAAATTAGCAAAAAGTTAAAGCCTTTATTATTTACATTAAAGCTTTTACTATTTAAGGTACTTTTAAATTTAGGTATTTGGTTATTGTAGCCAAAAGTGTTCCTAACTGATAAATTTGTGGAACCTGAGGGAGCCAGGGACTCCTTCTTTCACTGACATAAGTTCTCAGGACCACTTTGGCATGGACTTATGGAAGCCATCTTTGCTGCCCAGGTGAGCTGAGCCTGCCTTGAAATGAAGCCACCACAGACTAAAGCAGAGTAAAGCAATTCCTAATGCTGCCACTTGAGCAGCATCCACTTCAGGATCCAGCCATGCCTGAAGCCATAATTCTGAACTATCAATTACTTGAACTGACAGCTCAAAAAAAATTTTTTTTCCTCTCTCTCTTTTTTTTCTTTTTTGGCTTCAGCTAGCCTGATTTGGGCTTCTATCACTTGCATTGCATGAATACACCTCCCCAACATCTCATAAGCTAGCAAGTGACAGAGCACAAAACCAGTATGTGTCTGGCTACAGAGCCCTGATCTTAACCATTGCAAATTCTGCCACTCACCTTTCCACACCTATACACACACATATAGGCACACACACAGTCTCAGAGCTGGGCTTCAGTAACAATGTGTCTCCTGATTAATGGAAGGTTGAAGGAAAGGCAGTTGAGGTCAAGGAAAGAGCTGGGAGCCAAGAGAGGGTGAAGAACAGACTCTTACCTGGGAGGTCAGTAGATGGGGGAGTCAGTGACAAGGAGAACGGTGTCTGTGAAAATGGCTTCACGCTGAGAGAAAAAGGAAGCCAGAGGTCAGCAAGATAGAAAAGTCTAATTTAACGAGAGGCCACAACAAATTAGACCCTGTGCTGGTACATTCTGTGCACAATGTCACTGAAGCTTCACAGCCTATTGAATAGGTGAAACTACCGCACTTCTCATTTTACAAATGAAGAGACTGAGACACAAGTGATCTGCCTAAAGTCAAAGTCACACCGCTGGGATGCAATGGAGCCTGGACTTGAACCTAGGTTAGTTCCAGAGGCCCATACTCTTGATGGTGACATTTGTACCCCTTGCAAAATGTCTGAAAGAGAAGAGAAACCAGATCTTGGGAGGTGGGGAGAAGACAAAGAAGATGGGGAGCTTGAAGAAAGAGGCTGAGGGTCTAAGAGGGTGGGAAGAAAATAACCAGTGGTGGCTCGGCACCTATGGCTCAACGGGCTAAGGTGCCAGCCACATACACCTGAGCTGGCGGGTTTGAATCCAGCCCAAGCCCGCCAAACAACAATGATGGCTGCAACCAAAAAATGGCCAGGTGTTGTGGCCAGGCGCCTGTAGTCCCAGCTACTTGGGAGGCAGAGGCAGGAGACTCGCTTGAGCCCAGGAATTGGAGGTTGCTGTGAGCTGTGATGCCACAGCACTCTATCCAGGGTAACAGCTTGAAACTCTGTCTCAAAAATAAAAAAAAGAAAAGAAAAGAAAAGAAAATAACCAGTGGTCAGGGGTGGAGACAGCAACATCCAGTAGAATTTTCTGTGGGATGAAATGAATGTTTGGGTCTTTTTTTAGAGACAGAGTCTCACTTTGTCACCCACGGTAGAGTGCTGTGGCATCACACAGCTCACAGCAACCTCCAGCTCTTGGGCTTAGGCGATTCTCTTGCCTCAGTCTCCCGAGTAGCTGGAACTACAGGCACCCACCACTATACCTGGCTATTTTTTGTTGCAGTTTGGCCTGGGCCAGGTTTGAACCCGCCACCCTCAGTATATGGGACTGGCACCCTACTCACTGAGCCACAGGCGCCGCCCAGTGAAATGAATGTTTTACATCTGCACTGCCTACTCACTGGCCATCTGTGACCACTGAGCACTTGTGCGGCTAGTTTTAGTTTAAACAGCTGCATATGCCTAATGGCTATAGTATGAGGCATAGCTCCAGAGGTTCAAAGGTAGCCCAGGAGATGATGTAGAGACTCAGAAGTCAGAACACGGCATGGCAGTCAAAAGTCAAGAAAGAGCAGGCCAGGTGCAGTAGCTCACGCCTGTAATCCTAGCACTCTGGGAGGCCGAGGCATGTGGATTGCTTGAGCTCAAGAGTGTGAGACTAGCCTGAGCAAGAATGAGATCCCATCTCTAAAAAATAGCCAGGCGTTGTGGCGGGCTACTCGGGAGTCTGAGGCAAAAGAATCACTTGAGCCCAGGAGTATGAGGTTGCTGTGAGCTATAACACCACAGCACTCTACCCAGGGCAACAAAGTGAGACTCTGTCTCAAAAATTAAATAAATAAATAAACTGACAAAAAGAAAGTCAGGAGAGAAGTCAAGAGTCAAAAGACCTATTTCAGAAAGAAATTCCAGGGACCTTCAGATTCTCCCAGGGGTTCTGCCTTAGTCCTTGTTATCCCCATTCTAAAATCTAAACTCCAATATTGGGTGGCATCTGTGGCTCAGTGAGTGGGGTGCCAGCCCCATATACTGAGGGTGGTGGGTTCGAACCTGACCCCAACCAAACTGTAACAAAAAAATAGCCAGGCATTGTGGCAGGCACCTATAGTCCTTGGGAGGCTGAGGCAAGAGAATCACCTAAGCCCAGGAGTTGGAGGTTGCTATGAGCTGTGATGCCACAGCACTTTGGCAAGGGCAATAAAGTGAAACCCTGTCTCAAAAAAAAAAAAAGAAATTAAATAAATAAATAAACTTCAATATTTTGCTCATTGACAAAATCTCTTGCCATCAACAGCGATGCTCAAATGTCACTTCCTCAGAGACACCCTTCCTGACCATCTAAAATAGAGCGCATACACCCTGCCTTATTTCTCATATTTATCCCTTTCTGTATTAATTCTTACCTGTTTACATGTTTGTCTGTTTCCTCCCCTTCCCAAATATATAACACTTCATGAAGACAGGGATTCTGTCTATCTTGTTCACTTAGCTGTGTCCCCAAACCAAACACAGTACCAGGCACTTAGCAGGCACTCAATAAATATTTGGCCAACTGCTTAATATTGGCCTTCTCTTGCCTCCTGGAGCCCACCAGACTTTCCTACCTCAGAGTGTTGTCACTGGCTAGTGCATGCTGTTTTCTCTACCTAAAACATTCCCATTGCCATTCTTCACCTGGCTAAGCTTTCAATGTTACTGCCTCAGAGAAACCCCTAGAACTTGCTCCGACTCTCCAGAATCTGCTGTGGTTCTTCACATGCTCTTCAGTTTTGTGTTTATTCAGGAGCTGATTTAATTAACATTCTCTTCCTAGCAGGGCCTGTGGAACCACTACCCCCCTTCCAGCTCAGCTCCCTCCCCTGCAAATGTGTGGTCCCTTGAGCATCTAGGGACTTGTTCTAATGCTTTCCTGTGTCTCTCAGCAGCAGCTCTCCATTGAACTTCTCTACTGGTCTGGATCCTTCAGCCTGCCATTTGACTCTTCTGGCAATACCCTCTGCCTTTCTGTCCTGTGGCCATACTCCCTTACTGACACCAGCCTGGATCCTTTAGTTCCTGTCTGGGCTGAAATATGTACTTCCCATGACCTTCTGGGTCCCATTTTCTATCTCACTAGGCTAGAAACACATCCTGTCACTCTTAGGGATTTCTCAGACCTGAAAAGGACACTCCCATGTATTGCTGGGACCCATTTTCTTCCTTCTGAGGAAGGCGATAACTCCTGTTCTACCTCAGGTCCATGAGCTGCCTCAATGGAATGGAAACAAGCCCTCCCATGACTCTCTGGGGCTCCACTCTGTCCTCCCTGGAGTCTGAGGACCTATTGATGTTCCTATGAGCCTCTAGGGCTAAGACAATCCTCCTGGGAGATCATTATACCACAGACATCCTCTAGACACCCCCACTCATCAAGTCTCATGTTGAGCTCATTTCAACCCAAAACCCACTTCTTCCCCAGGCTGCACATCTCCAGAGGGTCCCACCAACTCTAGTCAAACCCTGGATGCTACCCGGGCTTCCCTCCTCCTTCCCAAGCCAATAGGCCCTAGCCTCGTTCCTCCTCCCCCCAGACTCCCTCTGCCTAGGCCCCTCCTCACTATCCTAGCTCAGACTCTGTCCTGAGCACTTATTATGCACCAGGTCCTATCCTACTAATTATACATGTGTTAAACTCATTTATTCCAACAACAAAACTGTAAGGGAAGTACTATTATTATTCCCATTTTAGAGATGAGGAAACTGAGGCTCTGAGCATTGAAGTCACCTACCCAAGGCCCATAACTCATAAAAGGCAGAGATTGGATTCAAATCCAGATAGCCTGGCTCCAGAATGTGTGTTCAAAAGGAAGATAGGAGCTAGAAGGAGTGAGAAAGTTCTCTGTGGGGATGTGAGGTCAGGGGGTAGATGCTGAGCCAAAACACAAAGTACTCACTCTGGAACACTCCAGGGCGGGCCAGAGCCCCCTGACCAAAACTGGAAAAGCTCAGAGGCCTGGCAAGAGAAAAAGAAGGGTGGTTGTCAGTCCCCTGTTGGCAACTGCAGCCCCATCCCTTTAGCCCCAAACCCCACAATCCCGAACTCAGGCCACCTGAGGACCAGGAGAACCCAGTTTGGCCTGCAGGGAAGGCGCAGAGATAAGCTGGGCCGAGGACATGGTAGCCATGGTCTGGAAAGCCTTGTCCTTGGAAATCTGGTCCTGAAGGAAAAAGTGCCAGTTCATGTTAATAGGGGAGTCCCAGTCAACACAGCAAAGGTGGAACTACCAGGGTAGGGCCAGGATGGGGTGATGCAGGGCTGGGGGAGGGTTGAACGCCCTCTCACTATAGCCCCTTTGCCTGTCCTCCTGGATGGGACAGTTATCTGGAGTGAGAGTGAATGGGAGGATGGGAAGGGGGACTTACCACATTCAGGGCCTGCCCGTAGGAGTGGGGAGGGGAGCCAAAGGAGAAAAGAAAACATGACTTAGGAAGTGAGGCCTCACTTCTCCCTCATCTCCCTGCCCTACCAGCCCATAGTCCTATCACCCTGAGTTGAGCAATGGGAATAAGAGAGCAAAGACAAAGGGATGGACATGCAGCAGGAAGTGATGGTGGCCAGCCCTGGAGAAGGGATTTCTCTGCCCAATATAAAAGACAGTCATGAGGGTTTCTAAGTCAAGAAAAAGCCAGAGTGGAGAGCCCAGATGCCCAGGCAACAGAAAATGAGGATTTTAAACCCAGAGGGAATAGGAGGTGCATGTTTCCTATTACAGACAAAACAGAAAGGGCACAGAGAAGGTCCAGGAAAGACCGGAAGTGAAGGATTTTAGACTTTGAGCGAAAGGAAGGGAAGGCTTCCGGGTACAAAAAAGTATAGGAAGTGATTATCCTGAAGTTCAAAAGAGGGGAAAAAAAACAAAAAAAACACTCACACCCAGAAGGGTAGAATATGAGAGTATCAGGTCAAAAGGGAACAGGTACTCCAAAGGATAAAGAAAAGAAAGTGGATATAAAAAGCAGGTGGGCCACATGGGGACAAGGAAATAGGAAGATAAATTAGAGGAGAACAAGAGGTGATCTCCATAGCATTAGAGGAAAGGAGGAAGAACAAAAGGAAAAGACGGAAATGGAGAGTGACACGGTAGTCAAGGAGAGCTTCTTACTGTCCTAAGTTAAATCTTCATCCCTGACTCTATGGGCTCTCTCCCTACCTAGGGTCTCTATACAGCCCCTTTCGCTGAACCTCTGACTCTCCACTTTGGGTTTCTGTACTGCCTGCCCCATCTACAGAGGTCCCTCACCCTTGGTTTCTGTCCCCCACCCCGGGTCTCTTCCCTCCTCTTGGGGGCTCTGTCCCCCTCTCTCTGGGGGTCTGTCACCCTCTGTCTATAAGTCGCTGTGCCACTTTCCCTGGATCTCTGTCCTTCTCTCTCTGGGATTCTGTGCCTTTCTCTCTAAGGCTTTATCACTCTCTCTCTCTTGAGCCCTCTCCCCATCTGCCTCTAGGTCTCTGCCCCTCTCTCTCTAAGTCTATGTCCCCCTCTCAGGATGTCTGCCTTGGTCCCTACCTTCAGCTTGGACTGGATTTCCCTTGATTTCCTTCGGGTCAAAACCTGGATGTGACTAGAGACCTGGAGGGAGGGATCAACAAAGAACAGATTCAGGTCACAGCCACCACCCCTTGTGTTCATTACCCCTTCCCTTCCCCCACAAGCTTCACTGAGCTGCTAGAACATGAAAGATGACAAACCCACAGAAGGTACTAGCTGTCTCAAGAGGAGGCCAACACAGATGTATCCATAAAGGCTATTCTAGATGTGAGGGTGATTTGGCTGCAACATCTGTCAATCCACTGATCACCAGGGTTAACTGGACTTGTCTGATGGCTAGGCAGTACTCCCCATCCTCCCTCACCACTCCACATGAATCCTTCCCAAAGCAGCACACTTGGTCAAAGACAACCTTCCCTGATAGAAGAGGATTGTTCTTCAGTCAGGGATATATGAGTACTGTGCTCCCCTACTAGAATCTCCAAATAAGCTCAAAAGGTCCATAAAGGCTATTCTTTCCAGGAACTTGCTAACCTCACTGATCTTCCCCATATCCAGCTCTCCATCCCCTTCCCTATTGCTTTCTCTGTGGCTCTTTTGGTCTCTCTAGTTCTAACACAACTGTTACGAAAACTACCCCCAAAGAGGCACAGTTAGAGCACACTGCCAAAATGACAGATAAAAGCACATGAACCAGATCCTCCTTGAACCTGAACCTGCCCTTACTAGGATATCTCTAAGAAGACAGGCCCATCCAAGACAGAAGTCCCCAAGTCAGTTCTGAGACCTGTTTGCGAGTTCGGGTCTTCCCCGTTCTCAGCTTGATGTAGCGGGCAATCAGTTCATTCCGACCTGAAGATTCAAAGATGGAACAGAGTTAGACGTTCAGCAGGACTTCCCAGCAGAGGAGAAACTAGGCAAGAAGAAAGCACCAATAGTCCTCAAAGGTCTGTAGCATCTAGGTTGCCGGTCCCCTCAGCTTTAGGAGAGCCAGACTGCTTGGGTTCATTTCCTAGCTTGATCATGTACCAGTTCTGCAATCCTAAGCAAAACACTTAAACTTTCTGTGCTTCAGTTTCCTCATCTGTGCAAATAGTGATGCTAGTTCCTACTGAGAGTCACTATGAAGATATAAAGTATTTTTACCTGAATGGTACTTAAAGCTCCATAAGTATTGGTCATTATCATTGTTAATTGGTGAAGGACAGGGCAAAAGATACAGGTGGACTCACCATACATCTTTCCTTCATCAGACAGTATGATTTTTCGGCGGCCGCAGGGTGGGTAGATGGCCAGGGCCTCCTGGAAGCTCTGCTCGATGTCTGGGCTCCAGACACCCTCTGCATCTGGGTTCCCATCTCCCCCAGCCCCCTCGCTTCCTCCGGCACCCTCCTCACTGCCTTCCTCACTGCCTGTCCAGCCGCTGCCATCATCCAGGGGGGCCCCAACCCGGGGTTCTCCCATCTGGGCCTGGAGGAACAGAGAGCTCAGCAAGCTTCCCCTGACCCTCTTGAGGAACCGATTACATGAGGGCTAGGGGTCGGGACTGCTGGGTCCTGGACTAAAAAAGGGCCTGGATCGCTGCAAAAGCTTAGGGTACAAGTGTTCTCCTCTGAGTTTCCAGAGGAACTGTACAGTGATGAAGTCTTGAAGTCATCATTACCCTAGAGTAATGCCTAGGGACCATGAGGGCTAAAACTTTGGGTGTGGATTACTGGTTTTAAACAAAATGGGAATCATGAGCTAGTAGCTGGGAGGAGGGTGTGGGTACAAACATCCCAGTCCCACCCCAAGAACAGGTGCTAGGATGTGAGCAGCAGCTGCTAGAAAAGAAGGAAGAGAGGACAGGCTGAAGTTAGGCTGGTGGGAGATCTAAAAAGACGGACACCAAGACCCAGAGAGACAGGGATACAGAGACCCAGAAAGAAGGGGACAGAGTCCCAAAGAGAGACTTAACAGAGACCCAAAGAGAAGACCACAGAGACCTAGAGAGCAGGGAAGGGAGACCCCGAAAGAGGTGGACAGACTGAGGGCAGCAACTGAGGCCAAGACCAGCAAAGACTCACAGAACCACAGGCTGGGGGCGCAGGGAGGCTGCCATCTGAAGCCCCAGAACAAAGGGCCCAGGCGACCCCTCCCCCAGCTTCCCACAACCCCCACCAGGGGAGGGACTGGACAGCAGGGCAACTCCCCTCCGCCCCCCCCCCCGTCCCGTCCCTCCCCTTTCCTCCCCTCCTGCACCGTCGGCTCTAATCCAACTCAAGTTCCCAATGACTTTCCGGAGGCCGGGAACAGGGAAAACTTTTCCCAGTACAGAGAGATCCCGCCTCCCTGGAGGCTCCACGCCTTCCACAGTTTTCCCAGGACCCCCTTTCCCCTCCTCCTTCACACCCTGGCAGACAAAGACCCCAGCCAGAGCCCAGTGGCGCTGCTGCGCTCAAGACCCCCGTAGGCCAAAATCCCAGCCCAGCCCTACTCCATGTGGCCAGACAAAGGGACGGTGGAGGCGAGTAAGAAAGGTCCCCCCTAACATCATGCTCCAAGCCCTAAACCTCCAAAGACACAAGACTGAAGAACCAGAAAGCTCCGTAGCGCTCCTTTGGCTACCTCGGAGGCCTTCCCTTCTCCATGAAGAAAATCGCAGCCCACAAATTGAGCACACGGGTACTTCTCACTCCAAACTGACACCGCTGTAGACGTTCACACACCCCCACAGCCCGTCGGAGCTCTCAGCCCTCACCCATTCCTGCTTGCACTCTTAACACCCAAACTCAGACCCATCCGCAAATATCCTGACTCTGGAGAAAGTTGCAGCAGCATACTTAGGCTCACAAGCGCAAACTCTGGGCCCCAGACAAATAGAGCGCGGCGAGCCATTCAGAGACTGTCCCACAACACACATCTCGCCTCGCAACCAGCAACTTCCCACCCCAATTCACACACCCCAAAGAGGAATCCCCGACTCCCGCTGGCACCTTCCTACCTCCCGGCCTGGGGCTGGGGGACCGCGGACCGGCCGGGAGCAGCAAGAGAGAAAGTTGCCGGGAGCTTTGTTTGGGAAAAGTGGGAGGGACCGGAGGGGGGGCGGGCCCAGGCGGCGGACAGTGGGACTGGGGACAGTTTGGGGGAGAATTTTTGCCTTGACAAAGATGAAATCTATCTGGGGTTCTGCTTGGAACTTGGGATTTGGATCCTTGGATTCCCTAGGAGAGGAGGATTGGAGGTATCCAGGTCTAAGCGATCCAGGAAACCTGTATCTAAGGGAGGAGGGACAAGGAGCTGAGACTCTTGTGTCTAAGGGAGGAGACGTGGGCTCCCAGGTCTGAGAGAGGAGGGAGCGGAGGCCCGGACTCCGGTCGCAGGTACTCTGGAGTGTTTGTGTGTCGAGGTGTGGAAGCGATACGAACACAAAGCATCTTTACTGTTCACAGCCCCAAGTATATTTTTGACGATTGGGATATGGGGAAGGATTTTGCTTGATTCCTATGACAACACGGTTTCCTTTTGATCTCACCACAGTTAACGGTCATGGTGAAGACCACCAGAGTTTACTGGAGG